>PTRB01000051.1:0-165492 GCA_025094155.1 Lichtheimia hyalospora FSU 10163
TTTTTTCAGTACTCCCACTCGTTTGGATCGGGCTAGGGCAAAAAGCTGATATCAGCGCGTGCCCAATTTTATAGTCAATTGAAATAAACTCTCTCTTAAACTCTCCCTTTAGGCAATACAGAGTGATACAATGACATCCTTGACGAGCAGCCAATAATAGTATAACCAAGCAGAAGCCTTCTTGGTCCTAATGTCACTTGTATAAGTACACTTGTATGCAGGAATCATTCACTGAACACTTTACCTTTCCCAGGTTGCTCAACTCCATTCTTTGCCTGAACCAACTCGATCTCCATGCCATGGAACTTGTGCTGCTGCTGTTTCATTGCATTATTCGTTAATGAACAGCGCTTGCTTTGTGGATTCTAAACTATGCATACCATGAGACCATACACGGCTTTGTTGAGATCAGTTCTTGCTGTTGCCATAAGTATTATCCATCATCCAACATATTCAGCCTACTGTAAGCACACTGTGAGATAGGTAACAAGCAAGCCATTTGAGTTTGATGTCAACATACCCAAAGTAGCAATGTAAAGATGTGTTTGACTCCCTCCTTCTGGACAAAGAGAACAAAGAATACACGTGACACCCCTTGGTTTTTGTACAGTAACCTACAAGTGAACAGTGCCACGATGTGAGCTCTTGAACAATAAAACAAATGCAACGATGCAACGTACCTTCTGTGTTGAAATGAAACTCAAGTCATTGGTAGATCACGCGTACTTGTTGTTACATGAGACTCGAAAGAAGCGTTGCTCATTGACCACTGATCGTGAGACCTGTTCATCCGATTGACGTCGTGTATTGAAGACATTGACAACAGTGAGTGCAATTGTAGTTTGTAAATGGAGTTGACCTTACTTTTGTGAAACACGAGTGGAGAAGAGGGAAGAGAGGGGCGCTCTTTGTTCCTGTGGTCCTCGACTTTATGCAGACGTCACCACCATCCCGCTTGTTACAGCAGATACATATAATGTAGGCAATTAGCAATATCCTATTAATATGAATAAAATCAACTTGATATACTTTATATCTCTCTCGTGGTTAAGCCATTTTACAGCAGTATAAGGTTGCATCACAACAGCATTAATCAGGTCCGTGCGCATATTATGCAGCTCAATTCCTAACCTTGTACAACCAATATATGCCACCAGCAAAGACCAAATATGGTAGAATGTATATCCTCGTATATATTCATTGGTGTTGTTATAATGGGTAGCTTCATCATCGTATAATGAACCAGCAACTCTTCCCAAAGATAAATCATCGACCATTTTTCAACCTATCAGCTATGTATGTGTATAACCACTGCTTGCATTGTATTCAACTTTACACTATTATTACTTTCACTCTCTTTCATCCCCCTTCCTTCCATCCAAACTCTGACCGTCTAACGGTATGCGAAATATAGTATGTTCATCAGCTATACCATATCATTCACTTTTGACTTACATATTTCAGCATTTTTCAAGGATGATAGCCATATCTCAAATATGACACCCTTTTCACTGGTCAAAGATTGAAAGTATTGACAACAACGAAAACTCATGATACTGATGTAGTTTTCTTTTTTCTTTTCCTTTGCATTGGTCCATAGCAGTGGATTGACCTTCACATTCTTACAAACAAGCGAGCATCCATCCGATCTGAATGACCAGCGGCAAGGCGTTTCCTTCCGTATAATCCAAAATATGCCAATGTCAAAAATTCCCATAAGTACATATGGTGATAAGCATTGACATGAGAACGCTGACGTGTTGCAGTGCCACTTCATATGATAGGCTTGTCCTTGGAAGTAACCCAGCATCATTGGCATGGTATGACCATGTAGTCGGTAATGAATACTCACTTTCAATTTTCCTTTCCTGTGATGATACTAATAACGATGTTTAATCCCTTGCAATTGACTACAGTGAGTTCCAGTACTGCATGATCCCTACAGAACTGGATCCATATCAGTTTATGCGCTTTCTATGATTGCTCGCGAGATCTTGGTCTGAAGTATTTATGAACCACGCTCAATGATTGGGGTGGACTTCCTTCTTTATCTCTCCTTATGTTGGAGTAGTATTGCTCCCCTGGTTTTGGGAATGTCAGCTGGGACGAGTTTATTTGTGATAGGATACAATTGCTAGTATTTGGGGAGGTGGCGAGAGCGAGAAATGTTTTCGCGATCAAGTGCCAGGTATGCCTTATCATGAATGCTTGAAAAGATTAAACTTGATGACTTGAACAAAAGATCCCTGAATGTGCTACTGCAATGTCCAAACGCTGCATGATCCTATCACGTATAAGTAGTGATAATGCTGCAATCAACTTACCCCTGATTATGAGAACAAAGAATGGCATAAATAATCTAATAGTCAAAACCAGATTGTTTATTTTTTAAAAACAATGAGCGAATAAAGGTCAATAGCCAAAACAGTAGATAAACAATGAATGATATGCAAGCATATGACAAAAGTGACACATTATACTGAGCTTCGTTGTGCTGAAGATATAATGGAATCAGCCCTGCTGCTTCCACTTCCAGTTGTTGGTCGACGACGACAGCAATGATGGTGCTGTCGATGTTGGTGCTGTGAACAATGATTACTTGGAGATGAGGAGCGACGATTATTATGGTGGTTACAACGATGATGATGATGACGATGGCGATGATGGGAACATGAGGAACCTTTAGTACATGATGATGAATCTGCAATACAACATGTTGATTGGGGAAGCTGTTGTCGTTGTTGAAGTTCCTGTTGCAGTGTTTCACCATATTGTTGTGGTAGCAAGAGATAATACTGCTTTGTCCCGGTCTCCGATTCCGATACAAGCACTACCGGCATTGTCTCGCCAAGAGGTACCACTTGTCTTACACCCCCATTGCTATCACGGTCACTTTTGACATAATCTTGATGGGATTGCAAATCACTAGATGATATCATCTTGTCGTCAATATTGGTTTCCTCCGTGTTGCTAGGTGTCATTGATTTGTCCCCTTTAGGATAATCTTCTTCTGTTTGGATATCCTTGTCCACAAGGAAGGTTCTGGCATCTTCATCTGTAGATGCATCTTGAATCGGCTGCTTTGGAGAAAAATATTGGTTTTGGATATCATCCTCGTTATAACTTTTCATTTGTTGTTGCTTCTTTGATGGTGAACTTGTTGGTTGCTTCAACGATAATGGCTGATGATCTTGAATAATGGGAGAAAGTGGTGGTGGTGGTTGGGGCATGCTTGTCATTGGAGGTGGAGATACTGGTGAAATGGGTGATAATGGTGGAGACATGGGTGGAATTGCTCGCATAGGTAAACCTTGATTATTTAAAGGACGCAACTGTAATGGATAGGGTTGATGATCCAATGGGTGATAAAATCCGCTGAATGTGGATGCTGAACGCACGATACTAGGATGAACACGTTGATGCTGCTGCTGCTGCATAGACTCGTGGGAAAGAGGTACCATCATTGGATTTAGTGGGTACATGACTGGCATTGAAGGAGATGCAGTGCGGTAGAAGCTACCAGCAGCAACAGTTTTGTTATGCTGTTCGGCAGTAGGAGATGGCATCCATGATTTTCGACACTCTTGTCTATGTCGTTCTCTCATACGTGCCATTAATATCTCTGGTGTGATCTTAGCCTTGTTGGAATGATCCAGAGCTTTGATAGAACCAACGCTATCGGAAGTGATATCCGTACTAGACGATGAAGCATCACTATCGGATGCATCAGAATCAGGTACAGAGGAATGATGTTGTTTAAAGTGCCGCCTTCTTGTTGGTCGTGATTTTGATACTTGTGTTGGTTTTGTAGGGGAAATGGTAGTAGTGATGGTGGCGACAGGGGTAAGTGGAACAGCTGCTGAGCTCTGGACTTTAACTCCTCCCTTGGATGTGGAGGAAGACTCAGCAATACTACTTGCTTCAAATGATTCGCGCATAATTTGTTGCTCCTCAGGGGCTGCTGCTGTATTCATGGTTATGAGTGAAATGTAAAATTGATATAAATGATAACTACTCACATTTTGATCGAGCTGATGGATCGAGTTCGGAGAAGATATCTTCGTAAAGCGACTTGCCAATGGTACCGTTTTGATCTTGATTCTCGGTAGAAATACTCATGAAGTTGTCAGCAATTGGAGAAGTGAGTAGTGGCGGCTCATCCTTGTTGAGCTTGATGTGGAGGGGCTCAGGACTACTGAAAGATGGGGACAAGGTTGCTGTTGTATCTCTTTTGGCCTTTTTACTTCCAAGACGTAAAAATCCCATAGTTCAATAGGTTTGAGAAAGAAACAAGTATGTTGTGAAAAGTAAAATGAAGATTTCCAGAAAGAAAGAACGCAATGTACACAAAACTTGATTATTGTTATTAAATGGCTGCAGCAAGAGAACTCAAATATGTACAGTTTTAGGACCGTTTTCGTCTCAGGCAATTTGTCGTCAGGAAAAAACTGCTCCTATTGTTTCCAGCAGCCATCCCATATCCTTTTGCAATTATATCCATGGTTTAACCATGCATGCTGCATTGCACGATGAAGAACAAGACTAATTTTGGTGTCGACTACATGATCTTGCTTTTTTGATGTACAGAGCCTAATATGCTGACATGACAGCATATGCTAGTACTTTTTACCCCTTCATCCGTAATGTATGTGAGATGGATATCCTCCTCCTCCTAGTTGTCGTGATCAAGATGTTAAGAAATAGCTGGTTATGACCAACAACAATGAGGTGTATATTGGGGGAACTCCTCTTGCAAAGTGAGAGAGAAACATTATTCCCCTGCTGGCAATTTGGCTGCAATAGGCAAAAGCAGCAACCCTTTCTTTTTCTTCTCTCGTCATTTGATTTCGACGCGTATTATCGTTCTCCGCGTTAACCCTTGCATGTATACCCTGCTGTGTTGTTCTTGTGCTATCTCGGAACCATATCGCCGCTGTCCTCCTTCTATATATCTCTCCTTGCAGGATGCGTTGGCTCCTTATTACAATAATGGGGTTGTATATATGAACCTTTTTGTGCTGGTTTTGAAAGACAATAATTACATATAGATGCTGTACTAGATAGGAATCGATCACCAAATCGCGTTTCGCAAATGTTATGAAAATCTGCCGATTGTATGTGCACGTGATAAATAAAATACTACATGGATCGGCAACATTACCCTCGCACCACTGCATGTATGTACCCACACACACACACACACACATAACCTACAAGGCAGCATCAAGCAAGGTAAACTGCATACGGCAGGTTCCCATGTGCATGTCATGCAAAAGTCAAATTGAGTTTACGGTGACGATATCTATGCTTACACCATGGAAACATCGTTCTTTGTCATAGTTATAGTAGCACAACGCCTTGACTCCCATGCACCTTCCATTAATGCAATTTAAGCCGCTCAAGGCGTTTTCAACAGAATCGATTTATTGTGCAGGGATAGTTTAAACCATGAGCTACTATTAGCCACGTTATACTATTCTTGATGATTTATACTCAAATACTACTACTATTATTAGCGGTGATGCTCATGGGGACATTCTCCTGCTTGACGATGGTCGGTACTCTTGCAGCCGAGGACTTGGCTATCAGCTAATGCTCGGTGTACGATATACAAATGATATATGTGATGATGATGATGATCAACTGGAAATGCTATATCATTCTATTATGACGAGTGGTGCTCCAGTAGCAACAAACGCAAATGAAAGGCGGGATTTCATATACTTCCAAAATCCTCCATATCTCTTTCTTTCTCATCTGCATGTTCATTTCTTTACTATAACATAATGTACACAATGTCGACACTGCGAGATACGCTTTACAGCATAACATCGTGCTGCTTCCCAAATCCGACTCTGCAAATCAACAAACGAGCATTCAAAGTGATTCAGTTGTTGGGTGAAGGGTAAATGAGTTCTTCCAGCGCCCGGACCAACTCCAACTAATACCAACTTGGGAACATGTACATATAGTGGATATTCCTTTGTCTATCTTGTTCAAGATGTTGCTACAGGTCGACATTATGCTCTCAAGAAAATCCGCTGTGCCCCTGGGGATCAAGAAGCTGTTGCTGATGCTATGCGTGAGATAGACATGTATCGCATGTTCCAGCATGAGAATATTATCAAAGTCTTGGTAAGCAAGATTGGGAATATCATGTTTGTAATGCTTTATGAGATGGCTAATGATGCAACTGGTAGACTACAAGCATATGCATGGAAAAAGATGGGGGTAAAACGATCTATATCTTTCTCCCATACTATAAAGTAAGTGTCATTGAAAAGGTGCAAGAGATGTTGTACTGATTATTTTTTATCAGAGAGGCAATCTGCAAGACAGCATCAATGCCAATAACTTGAACAAGTCGCATTTCCCAGAACCAGATCTACTTCGTTTCTTCCGGAGCATATGCTATGCTGTTCGTGCATTACACCATTATCGATTACCCAAAGTACCGAAACGTAATACTGAAGATGATGACGAATTGTTGGCTGTAGTACCGCAATTAACACAACAACGAATGATGCCGATAACATCATCCATTCCATCACCCATGGTTTCTGGCAGCTATTACAATGCGAATGGTTATCAAGATGATGAAGAACATGTGGATGAACAAGGCACATTGGTTCCATATGGTATGTGTTTTTTTGTGTATCCTCGGAATGCCCTGATATGTCTAGAACCAAGTCTGTGAGTTCATACAAACTGACTTGTATACCAATAGCACACCGCGATCTCAAGCCAAGCAATATCCTCATTGCGGATGATGGTCATACCCCCATATTGACTGACTTTGGATCAATTACACGAGCGCGAATAACTATCAAAACACGACGAGAAGCACTTTTGCAGCAAGTACGTGTAGCACAATAGATCGTTTGACTCGATGAATCACACAAACATATCGCTGACCATGAACTCTTTTTCCCGATTTGTAGGATCTGGCGGCAGAGCACTCGACCATGGCGTATCGTTCACCGGAATTGTACGACGTTCAAACCAGCACACAACTGGATGAGAAAATGGATATTTGGGTAAGAATGGGTCATGGTTCCCCTAAAGATGCAAGGAAGAATGAGAACATACACACACACAATGATCCATGAGAAATAAGGGGTTGGGACATGCTGGCTGAACAATGAATATACTAATGTGTGGATTGTTGATAGAGTTTGGGATGTTTGCTTTATGCAACCGCTTATGGCCAAAGTCCCTTTGAAGCAAACATGCATCAAGTAGGGGGATCCATATCGCTGGCTGTGCTCAATGGTCAATACAAATTTCCACCTTCTGAAAATGATCCTTACACTGAAGGATTTCGAGGACTTGTACAATCGATGCTGGTGGTCGATCGTAAGGAACGGGCTGATATACAATCGGTATGGGATTTATACACACACTCCAATGACAACAAAGGATGTATGGGAATGATGAGATTAACCTGAAGAATGTTATTAGGTCATTGATACGGTCGATCGCTTGTTGGAAGAATCCGCTTTATCATCATCATGATTTCATGTATCATATAACATCCACATAGTAGGCTACCCGCCATTATTGGCTTATTCGCATTCATTACCCGTCGTATAGATAGATATTTATTCATATTCATTTGGTAATCAATATTAAAGTCCAATTTGCATTCTTTCATTATAAACAATCTTGCAAGAAGCGTATGAATGTTATGGCCATTAACAATGGTTTTCTCAAGCCTGATATGCAACTCAACAACCCTGTGATTCGCAGAATTATATGATTGTGACAAACAACAACGTCGTTATGTAATGAAAAGTAACCAAAGACGTGATGGTTATGTGTCAATGAGAAATGTATGACAAATAATGTACGCTATCAAAAGATCGGTCTTGACGTGAAATGACATTGTAGTGTGTCACCTGAGCCAATAATGTTCATATCTACATCATACCTGTGATATATCGTGAGCTGACACCATGCAAATAGTAGTACAGAAAGAAGCATTTGACCTGTGTTATTTGTTTCAGAATACTGCTTTGTGTAATGATCAAGCGCATTTCGAGTGAAATAGTGCTCTTGTACACCCTTTGTTGCTTACTCGTGCGCAGTTGATTGTATCCATACACTGCGGAGTCACCTGTAGTGGATGTGAACGAGAGAGAGCGATCTGGGTACCCCTACATATTAGAGTTCAAAGTTACTACCTATAGCGAGAAACTGCGGTAGCGGATGATGTCGGCTCATTGACTTAAATGATTTGTGATCCCAAAATGTCTGTGGGCGTTGGGCTTGTCGGTTGTACATAACTGACGCATTAGGCATGATCAATTCTCTTTCCCCCCAGCTAATGGTGCTGATATGTCGTGTCCGCTGCGAGTCATGGTGCACAACAAGTAAGATAAATGAGCGGTACAATACCTTTGAAGGAAGAACACAAGCCTACGCCACCACTCGTGACCCTATAAAACCTGCTGGTAAATTCTGGGTATTCCTTATTCATTGATCCTCTTTGTTTGATTTTTCATTATCCCTTTTCGTATCCAATCCGCTCTCTTTCTCTCTTTCTCTCGTTCTCTCTCTATCTTTTCTCATTTCATGGGTGGAAAACATAGCAAGCCATCTTCTCACTCTTCTTCCTATCAACAACAACAGCAATATGCCGTATCATTATCACATCCACATCCAACTGTGATACAACACCAGCAAAGACGATCCTCTATTGAATTCGTCAATGAATGGTTCCAATCCAAGTTTGAGAGTGCTTTAACAATGACCAACAGCAATGACATAATGGAGCACGATGTACCAGCGTTTCTGCCACCGCCCAGCATTTCATCAGTGACCACCCTGGATGATTGCAATGATACAGCATCTGCAGCTGATTCAGATTTATTCTCTACATTATCCTCTCTTTCCTCAATATCAACATTTTCATCCTATCATCCTCCACCGATATCCCCAGGCATTATACACAAAACAAGTACCCTTAGACAACAAGAATCACATCACCAAGATGAATTTCAGCTACAAATTCAGCAGTGTTACCGACTATTGGAAACGGGTGTTAAAGATGGGCGTGTTGAATGTTATTATCACTATGCACTATTTCTGTATCACGGAATGACTCCGTCAGGCCAAGTAAACTATCCACTCGCGTACCGATGTTTCCGGTTAGCAGTCAAAGAGCAACGAAAAATCATTCCACTTGTTCAATCACCCCAGCGGAGAAAGCAATGGAGTGAGATGATCGCACATGCTCAATACAATATTGGTGAAATGCTTACAACTGGCAAAGGTGTTTCGCGCGATTCTGTCAAGGCGCTTGAATTTTTTCATGCAGCTGCAAAAATGGGTCATGCAGGTGCACAATACGAAGTTGCTATGTCAACATTGAATAATGAATCCCGACAACAATGGTTACACAAGGCTGCTGTTCAGGGACATTCTCGAGCTCAAACTATACTTGGCAAGATGTTACTTGCCGACAACAATGAGAATGAAGCCATTCATTGGTTATCTTTAGCTGCGGTACATCATGAGGTACGTAAACAAGTTTATTGATTACTGCGTAATAATAATTCTGATCGTTTTTGGTAGAACAAAGCGGCAATCCTGCAACTGGTTCATTTGTACAACCCCACTTTTCCTGACAAAGCACTTTCTTTATGCACGCGATTTCTTCAATCACACCCAAACGACATTGACATCAACTATTACGTGGGACTCCATTGGTTCTTGAATGGCGATTCTTCACGCGCTACAGAACACCTTGAAAATGTGGTTGCTTCCATTTCGGCTGTCAATGGCCAACCCAGTGGACCATCAAGCACCATTGTACGCATGGCACACCGCAAGCTTGCAAGATTGGCAACAGAAGCGAGTCAACATGATAAGGCACATGAACATTACAAGCAGGCAGTTTTGATGGGTGATACTTTGGCACTTGGCATGCTGGGACACCAGTTTGAGCATGGCATTGGTTGTCAACGAGACGTGGAGCAAGCACTCGAGTGTTATCGTAAAGCTGCCAATGATCAAGATACAATGAATCGGATACCTGCACAAATGGCTCTTGGTACATTGTTATATGAGTTGAATAGACCTGATGAAGCTATCGCTTGGTTTGAGAAATTGGCATCATCAACAGTATCCAATCATGACAACGATAATGATCAACAGCAACAGCAATACAACAAGTTACGGTCCTATCAGAAGAAAGCAGAATGTATGGTGGCATCATATCGATTGGAACACGTTAACAATCCTGAAGAACAGACTCGTGCATTGGAGATACTTGAATCACTAGCTGCTGATAAGGAGAATGAATGCGTGGAAGCATGTATCGCATTGGCCGAACACTATGAAGCAAACAACAGTACCAAAAAAGCACTTGATTATCTATGTCGCGCTGCTAATCTTGGTGATGCAAATGCTCAGTTTCTTATGGCGCAACATGTGGAACACAAAGATGAAGCCTATACCTGGTACAAGACTGCAGCTGCTCAAGGACATTCCATGGCTCAGTTACACGAGGCACTTTATCACCTTGATAATTCAATGCTTCCTGACGACGTTACTCCTGATCTTGATCATGCTGAGAAACTTTTACGCAATGCAGCTAATGCTGGTATATCAAAGGCAATGGTGCACCTTGCTAGTATGGAACAAATGCCGGATGATGAATCGATTCAATGGCTACAGAAAGCAGCAGCACTCGACAATACGGAAGCCATGCGAAAGTTGTCGAATTATCATTCCACGCTAGGAGAAAAAGCAGCATTGGGGTGGTTACAAAAAGCAGCTGTATTAAATGACGCACAGGCATGGTACCAGCTTGGTCAATGTTACATGGTTGGATCACGTGGCCTTACCAAGAACACCTACAAAGCAACCGAGTGCATGAAACGTGCAGAAACGTTTGGATGTAACCGGTATGTATTTCTCGATCATCACATTGTTTTTTCTTATTGCTAACTCATCACTTTTATCCCACTGCTAGAGCCGGTTTTACTATTGCTTCCTTGTACGAGAATGACTCCAAGTGGGATCTTGCTATTGAAAAATATACAGCGATTGCCAACGACTATCCTTCACATGCACTGCAAGCTCATTTGGCAAAGTGTCGATTGGTTGTTATTCGAAACATTGGAGACTACAAGTTACAACAAGAATCTGTGACACGACTTGCTGACACGTTAAAAACGAAGCATGATGATGATGATGATGATGACGAGATTCTGATCGAAGCATGGGAGTTGTTAGGTAAATTGATCAAAATTAGAATAGCATGATGAGTATGCTAATGGAGCGATATAATAGGCATATGTCATGAACATGGATATGGAACACAAGCAAGCATTACTGATGCCATTGATTGCTATTCGAAAGCTACTTTGGTCAACCAGCATCCACAATTATCCACGCAAGACTCATTACATTACATACAAGAACGAACGCGTTGTCGACTTGCCGCTGTACTTGCTACACATCACAAATCGGATGAGGCACTTTTAGAGTTGCAGAAACTTGAGCCATACTTGGATCGAATGCGTGGTCATCAGGTACCATCAGAAACAGTTACTCAGGCGCGTGAAGCACGTTTCCTTTACGGTACGTAAATTTACTACATGTGTTTCAAACTACGAGCTTTATATCTCATTCAGATTGTTTTAGGATATCTACTTCTACATCATAACGACGATGGCAGGCATCAAAAAGGGCTTAGGTGGCTTCAGGAAGCTGCTGATCAAGGTCACACACAAGCGATCTATGAGTTGGGCAAACATGCATTGGAGGAGAATAGAGATACTCATGCAAAGTCATTTTTCCGCAAGGGCGACGTATTGGGTCATGCAGGCTGCAAACGTGAATTAGCACTGATGATGATGGCGGCACATGATGAAAATGACAACCATGACTATGATTATCGCGACTTGCTTGAAACTGCAGCTGATATGGGTGATAGTGAAGCCATGTTCCAATGCGGATTACTGTATCAGTTCTCGAATGGAAAGAATGATCTCGACTTGGCGACACAATATTATCTCAACGCTGCTACCCATGGACACCCATTCGCATGTGTATATGCTGGATATATATATTATCTTTTACATCGCAATGAGCAAGCTATTGAATGCTTTATTCTATGCAAGAACCATTGGTTGGCAAAGTTTGGTGTTGCAGCATGTGGACTTGAGAACGGTGGTGCTGGTGATCGACGTGCATGGTTACAAGAAGCTGAAGAAGCAACACCTATTGATCCATCATCATTGATCATGATACAAGAGCGAAGAATTTGGTGCGAAGCATGTGAATACCTTGGTCAATGTTATGAAACCATTATCCATGACAAACCACGTGCCATTGAATGGTACACATTAGGTGCCGATCTCGCCCAAGTCAAGTATATTCCAGCCATGTTGCGTCTTGCTCAACTTGCAGAGAACGAACATTCGGATACAAGTGCTTTGGAATGGTATCGAATTGCAGCCGACTGTGGTGATACTGATGCAAAGTACCATGTGGGACTCTTTCATCAAATGGGTCGTGGTGGACTAGAAGTCAATTTGGTGGTAGCTGCTGCCTATTTCCGTGAAGCACAAGCCAATCATCACATTCATGCCACCTATGCTCTTGCTCAAGCTTATTGGGAACTCAAAGATTATCAACGTGGATGGAATTGTTACAAGGAAGCAGCTGATCGTCATGCACATGTTGATGCCTTACGTGCAGTGGGACTCTTGTATATGCGTGGTCTTTCAACAGTGAACGATAGTCGAGGACGTCACTTTTCAATTGAACAAGATCATGATTTGGCCATGTCATATTTTAGCATGGCTGCAAGACAAAATGATGAAGCATCCATCATGCTTATTGGATCGTACTTTGAGCGAGCATTTGACAATGACGAGGAAAATAAGCATACTACAGAGGCGAACATGGAAGGTTTAAACAAAGCACTCGCATTCTATGAAAAGGCATATGTACACAAGATTGCCAATCCCGTACTTGAATTTGTCATTGGTCGTTTACATCAGCGTATGGGCAATATGACATCATGTTCAAAGGAAGCAGAATTACATTACAAGGCAGCGTATCGATGGTTCAAGCTTGCTGTGGATCAACAACAAACACGTGATTTGGCAAGGATTGCATTGGCATATTTTCATTTATACGGATGGGTTCCTGAACATCACAATCCAAGCCTTGGATTTGATCAATTGCTGATAATCGAGTTGGAAACTGGAGATGTTGAGATTATACGTCAAGTCAAGATGCATATTGCACAGTGTTATCAAGATGGCACAGGTGTTCAACAAGACTCGTCCATGGCTTTACTCTATTGGAAACAACTTTGTGCATTGGATTTCAGACCTGCGATGCATGCAGTCGAAGCACTTTATGCTGATGGATTAGCGAGTCAGCAAGATGTTGATAGTGCCAGAGAATACTTTAATAGTAGAGTAGACTAGCTTTGCTCCAACAACTTTTGATTTCTCATAGAGTAGATATACCCATTCTAGATATCACATTTCATTTGTATTTATATCATCCAACATTACCAACATAATAATATTGATTTTAAGAGCTATCATGTACAAATGGGAAAGGGGTTGAACACGGGTACTGCGGGAGTTCCACGTGATCATGTGGTGTTCAAAAGAGCCAATAACGGATTCATGCAGCAATCCACATTTGTCTTTTGCACCACCCACCTACGCAACACACACACATGACAACCATTGCTGAATCACCACGTAATGAAAGAACCCAACGACTAAAACGTATTGAGCTTGCCATTTCTCCTGGTCGTAGTTTGGGACCTTTTCGCCTAGGTAAACAAGGCAACAGCATTTCACTTTATGGAACACTCAGTCATCAACATCTCTATAGGTTCAACACTTTGGGACACTATTCAATATCTTCGAGATCGACCCCAGTTCTTTCCCTCGGTAGAACTCAAGTATAGTCAAGAGGTAAGTCATCTCTTTTCCAGTCATTCGTCATGCTAAAGAATCAGGAGCCGTTTCCATAGGACCCAGTCAAGTTTGATTTTATTATTGCGTTGCCTGTGAACGGGATACACTTGCGTTTCGATGGAGGACTCCAGCGTATGAAATCCATCGAGTGTTTCGATCCATCCAAGGTCAAACTAGTTTATCAAAATAGCGATGTCAGTTCGAGTCGTACAATTCCAACATTTTTGCTCATTTACAGGGCGTTTGGGTAAGCATTCATATATGTGTGTTTATACATGAACAGCATCATTCTTATTCTACTATAGTCCCACATATCCTGGAGAATTTGATTCATCACAATCCATTTATACATTGAAATACCCAGTAAGTTACAAGTGATAATCAACAAGCTCCAAAAACTGATCATCCTATATCATTAGGGCATATCATTCATGTTTCCAATCCCAGCTCGCCACAAGAACCTTTATGCAACCTCATCTGGTAAGTAAATATCATTTGACCATTGGCATTGTTCAGCTGGCTCATGTTATGTCATAAAAAAGATCTCCCTCTCGAATTCCCTGATGGTACTACTCCTATCGCATCACGAGTGTGTCTCTTTTCCACAAGCGGTACAAGTTGGAAGAAAGCAACTGTTCCACCATTACCCAAGGTGATTGCAGAGAATAACGCATCAAATCGTGCCTATGGTAAACCAGGTCGCCGTGAAGTAGAGGAGGTGAAAGCCCAGGTAAAACATACATGATTGACCAAAGATAAATGTATTCATCATCTATCTTATAGCCCAATCGAGGGGTCATCCTGACATTTCCTACACATGATGATACAAGTAACAGCACAATATCCCATCAGGTTGAAATTCTGCTTCATATCTCTCGACCACAGGACATTTTGGCTGACCTTGGCAAGCCATCACGGGTGTTTTACAAGGAAGAAGACAAGATGAAGATCCATTCAGTAACTGACGATGGAGCCATGTTGGGAGGAGCAACGGATGAAGATGCTGAGAGTGGTGAACGCATTGTTCGAGCAAGTGGTCCTGATGAAGATGAAAAAGGTATGCTTAAAGGAGATCCTCTCTTTCTTTATTTGGCTAATCAAATACTCTTTTTTGATAGATGTATCCACAGTGGATCCTACGGATTACTTTTTCAACTTTTTCCACCTTGGCTTGGATGTTTTGATGGATGGTACACTGCATGTTTGCAAAAAGATTGTGCTTCACGGCAATATACCAGGTCACTATGACTTTCAACGGTAAGTGAAACAAGGATGAACAATATAGATCAATGCTAAATGATGGTTCATAGATACAAGCGATGTCCTTTCAAGATTCACTTTCCAGAATATCCTGATGGTGAGATGACTGCTAGTATTTAATCGTGATATACTGATATACATGTTATAGAGGCGAATGGGAAGGATGCTTTGGTAGATGTTGAGGATGGATCATTACCGGGCAATGTCGTTACTGCTGATATGAAGGTAAAGTAATCATTGATTTATACAGAGTGTACATGGCTTATACTATTTCTAGATTGACACAATGAAAAAACGCATCCCTTGGGATTCAAAGAACACGGTGACAGTAGGTGCTCCTCCTGAAGCTGGGCGACCCAAGCCTGTTATTCTTACAAGAGGATCAAGCGAGCAAAATCCTTTCGGATCGACCTATTTAACTGGATATGATGAAGGCGTTGTCATGGAAGTTATGAAGAATGGTCATGTTCCCACTGTCGTTTTATTTTAGAAATATCATCATACAATGAATAATAATGGTTTTGAAGGGATCGATAAAGGGTTGCCATGATTTGATTGGGTGGATAGGAGCTTCATTATATATAAAAAATATCCTGAGCAGTGGTTCATAGTGAAATCCACATCTGTTTTTCTCTCGTTCTACTGCGCTCGTTCTCGACACTTGTTGGCGTCTTGATATGAACCGACCCTTTACAGAGACCATAGCAACCACATTTCGTCATGATGCAAAAGGCCTGTCAGAATGCTGCTACCGCACATGTTGACAAACAGCTTGTAGAGGAATATGAGAATGACGTGTTCATTCAGTGATTGGAACGAGATGAAGGTTGCTACTCTTATTGTACCATGGGTATGTTTGTTCAGGTAAGAGACATTTATTTTCTATATACAAAGGAATGATGGATGTCTAATATATCATTGATGTTCTAGTCGAGGAAATGCAACAGTGACAAGGTAAATGCAGGGAGAAAGGGAGAGGGAGAGATGTATACAATTGTCGAAATGAGAAGAATAGAGGACATGAACCATTGTCATTATTTGACAAACAAAACCATGTATGTTTTTACTTGATCTTATTTGATCGACGACACATCTCTCTTTTTCTCTTGTTTTACATTAACGCACAGGTGCACGCTCACTCTTTGGATCATCGTTACCGACATATTCAGCTGCAGAGGCAAGAACATCAATGGCAGACTTGGCTCGTTTACGTGCTGGTGGTGCTTCCTCATTTCGATCACCTTGTAGACTTAGATTTGCCATAGATTGATGAATAGAACTAGGTCGTCTGTTAACACCACCACCGTAATTAAAGTAATCGAATTCAGGTTGTTGAAGATAGTTTCGTTGATTGGGAGCAAGTGATGCACGAGGAAGAGCATAGGATCGTTTGGTGGGTGATAAATCACGGGCGGCAACATGGGGTGGATAAGATGGCATGGGTGCAATAGGATGCATCATGTATGGATTTTGTGGATGTTGAGATGATGGTGTTGCTCCTGTATTGTGATGCTGTTGCTGTGGTGGAGGAGCAGCTGCTGGATACAATGCAATATTGGGTACATTTCCTAGTGGCTGATGTTGTGTTTGACTTGATAATGGTCGGACACTGGATGAGCGACTCTTTGTTGCAGTTGTTGTACCATTGGTACTAGCTCGTTGTCTACTCATTTTTGCACGACGATTTTGGAACCACACCTAAAAAATAGATGCACAAGTCATATGAATAACAATATATCTACATGAAATTAAAAAGTGTGATAATAACCTGAACTTCTCGCTTGGTCATGCCCAATTCTTGTGCCAGATTTTCTCGAACTTCGGAGCTGGGGGTATCCGTTTGCTCAAACACGTCCATTAGGCGTTGGAACTGCTCCTGTGAAATTCTTTTCCGCTTAGCCTTGGCTATCGACGACACAATAATATTTCCCTTGCTAGTTTTGCGACGATGATATCCCTCTGGCGTTACAGATGTGCTAGGATCCCAAGATGTTGTGGGTCGTAGCTGCTCTTTTTGTGGTTCTGGAACATAAAGTACATCTCGTTCACGCCTTGGTCCACCAGGACTAGATGGTACACTACTTGACATGAGACCACTATGTGGCCTAGAACTAAAATAATCATGGCTGCTACCACGATGATGATGTCGACTTTGGTCCCAATCAGGTGACCGATAAGGGTCCACGGCAACATCATTCAATAATGCCGAAATGGCTAATGAGTCTCTTCTGCTCATGGCACCCTGATTGCTTGAAGGATCTTCCATGGCGAGTAAGACAAGTGAGCTTCCGTTTTTGAAGGGAGATGGAAAAAAGAAAAGAGAAAGGGCTTATGTTTCTGTCATACCCTGTCAAAAGAAACAAATTGCATAAAGCGGATGTTGGATATTGCATGCACAGCGACGTTTACATTATCCAATCAAATTCAAAGGGAGGCGCAACCAAGGAAACCCATGGTTATATGTTTGTTTGCCAACTGTTTCCTCTTTTTCACATTGCTCTCTTTTTCTTTCACACACTCTTTTCTTTTTTATATACCCACTCTTTATTGAGTTCCACTCGATGGATCATGATCTTGAGCGATGTCCAATCTTGGCAAGGTCAACGAGACCACAAAGAAGACGACACATTGCAAGGCGACATGCACTATTCGCCCTGTTGGTCATGGCATGTATCATATGTGTTTACATGAGTTATCATGTTTCTTCGAACGGCCAGTTACCATGCTCAAATTATTTTGTGTGGATTCCCAACTGCAACAAGGAGCAGTATTATGTTCTACCCTCCTGAAAAATCACAGCATCATTGTACAATGACAATAATACGACCCTGGGGCAGATCAATTGTGTCAGATGATTGTCGTAGTACACACCCAATAGCATGAAACCTTGTCCCCCCGTGTATTGGAACATATCATCGATAGCGATTACTAGAAACTTTTATGTGTACAATTCTTTACTATTCCCCCTTCAAGCACTCAATGCGACAATATATCTTGGCTTTTATTCCAAATCCACAACCATGATGATCTTGTCCACTGATGTTATCAATAGGAGTAATGTTTATGATATATGAGCTAGCTTATCAATGGTTCTTAAGTCATATGGAATGCACGTCATTCCAATCATGATGTGACCTTGCCCTGACAATGAATAGCAAAGCGTACCAGGTGACAAGCAATAGATAAGGTGGTCGGTGTTTAACAATTGGTTTTGTGTACACTGGTGGTGGCGGCACAAATCACGCGTCAAGTTCTTTCTCTCCTTTACATCTTTACACTCACGCACATGAGTCTACGAGAAAGAGATCCCAACAAACAACGATCAAGTACACAGCATGCAACGTCGAAATTGAAAAGTAATAGCTGCAATCGGTTTGTTTTAGAGGTACGCTCAATAGTTCTTTACTCTTGTCTTTGCATGTAAGACCAACCTTTACATACTCATTGACATAGCGATCTGCACCTTTCAGCCTTATACGAAAACCTTTAACGACTCTGAAGGATCATGAGAACCACCGTTTAGTGAAGCGACGTAAAACCTTCCCTGTTTATATCGATGACGACCGTAACGCTAAGCAACGATATAATCAATATACCCAATCACGCGGTAGTGGCAGCAACACAAGTAGTAAAACTCATCACACAAAAAACACCAGCAAGGAGAACAATAGAAAAACGAACAGCACAAACTACAGTATCAGCAAAACTGATAACACCACTAGCAGTAATAACAGCAATCGCATTCAACATTTAAAAACGCGAGTGCAGCGAATATATGCTTTACAACAACGACGAACACCTATTGAAAAGCTTGGCAATGAATGCCTGTATGAGATATTCAAGCATTGTGCCGATCCAGACACTCTTTCGGTTGTGTCGCATGTATGTCGTCGATGGCGCTTCATCACGAGTGATTCATGGCTTGTAAGGAAAACATGATGTAACAATCTTACAAAACTGATGATCTTTTCCTCCTCATAGTGGCGAACAATGGACCATGATTGGATACAGTTTCTAGAATGCATGTTCTTTTTCAAGCATATGCCAAATCACTATGCATTTCAACATGTCAAGCACACAAGGAGGATGCGGATCATTGCAAGAAATGACCGATTATACAATACGATCCCAATGTGTATCCCGGAGGTGTATCCATATGTGCAATTATCACGAGTGGATCTTGTACGAATGTACCTATCCGATATTATCGATGTAGTCAAGTGGCTGGTCCATATTCGAGAACTACGATGTATTGACGTGCTAACGGATGATATGGCACAAAACAATGTCTTGGCAGCATTCACAGGCCTTCACCATTTACGCGTTTTGCACCTGCATTTTTACAGCCCATGCAATCACGGCAATTATGCATTTCTAATCAGTCGAAATCGAGCACGTCCTGTATTACCGTCAACGTTGAGAGATCTCCAAATAACCAATTTATACGACAGTGAAGAACAACTATTGAACGATCTACGTCCTCATCATTGGATGCGTATTGAAGCTGCTCTTATGATCAAATATTCACCATTGCAATCACTTGTCAACTTGGATACATTGATTTTACACAGTTGTTCGGCATTCACAGCACGTATTTGGCGTGAATGTCTTCTTCCATGTGCACACAACATACGTTATCTCTCACTTGGTGGATTACACTCACAGAACCATCATGCTGCTTTATTGACACTCAATAGTCACTCTATAACCGATGATACCCCATTGCTCTGGACCATGGATGAAGAAGCACCGGTGCGCAACATGTGGAACGCCATTCACGATTTCTTTGTCAATCTTGTTCACGTCGAGACGATACATTTAGAGGATTTCACCATGGATTCCAATCTTCTTGACAGCTTACGATTTCTTGAAAGTAGTCGTGGACAATCCATTCATCTATTGAGTGCAACATTTCATGGCAATGCATGTGATATTATGGATCTTGAAGATATGGTAGATAGGTACATTGCCCATTGTAATATAGTCATTCGATGAATTATAAAAACTTTGTACATACTTTAATATATTGATCTTAAAAGTTGCTGGATATAAAACATATCTGCTATTACTAAATGATGAGATGATTACGCACAAGCATAACCTGCTTCATGTGCTTTTTGAGCACGACCTGATGGATCTTCAGGACATCCCCAATCAGCACGTGGCACCCAACGTACAACACTAGCAGTACATGCTTCTTGTGGAAACCAATCTTCAAACATGGCTCTGTACATGTATGCTTCTTTGGTAGTTGGTGTATCACGGGGCCAACGTTCAGCTGCCTGCTTGAATTCTTCATCTGAGATCTTGTCATTGCTAATTTGCTTGAGTGTATCAATCCAACTGTATCCAACACCATCCGAGAACTGTTCCTTTTGACGCCATAATATGCTGTCTGGAAGATAAGGTGGTGTATAAGGTTCATCCGATGTATCAAATGCCTTGCGTAAAATATACTTTTCCATGTATTGGTTGGATGGACGTTTGTCATTTGGATCAATGTTCATAACGAGTTCAAGCAACTCCTTGTCGAGGAAAGGTACACGTGCTTCGAGACCCCAAGCCATGGTTGATTTGTTTGCACGTAAGCAATCAGCATAATGCAAATTCTTGACACGTGAGATGGTTTCTGCATGGAATGCTGCATCATCGGGTGCTGCATGGAAATAAAGATAACCACCAAAACATTCATCAGCACCTTCACCGCTCAACACCATTTTAACACCAATAGCCTTGATTTTACGTGCTAATAAATACATGGGTGTGGATGCACGTACGGTGGTAACATCATATGTTTCGAGATGATAAATGACATCAAACACAGCATCCAATGCTTCTTGGATAGTAAATGTAAATTCATGATGTGTTGTTCCAAGATGTGCTGATACTTCACGTGCAGCTGCCAAATCAGGAGATCCTGGTAATCCAATAGAGAAGGAATGGAGTTGGTGTGGCAACCATGGTGTGCTCAATCCATCCTCATCCTCATCATCACTTTTTTTCCTGTTGCCATTTTGTTCAGCAAGTGCACGTGCTTCACGTACAGCAATCGATGCAATTAAACTTGAATCTAATCCTCCTGATAAAAGCACTCCATAGGGAACTTCTGCCATCAATCGTTTTCGTACCGATGCTTCCAAGGCATGTCGCAATTGCTTATAATCAATGGGTGTGCGTGGTATCCGCTCAGGATCCCACCATGATGGATTAAACCAACGTGTGGGTTCATTACCCTTATCAGAGTCATATACATGCCCTGGTGGAAATGTCAAAATCTTGTCACAGTCCTCATTAAGTGCCTTGAGCTCGGATGCAAAGTATACAGCGCCAGGCATAGTCGAGTTCCAACCATAATACAATGTTGTTACGCCAATTGGATCACGTGCTGCAATGATACGATTTCGCTTGGTATCCAGTAATACAAAAGAAAAGATGCCATCCAAATGCTGCACAAGATCCACACCCATTTCCTCATACTTTTTACGGTATTAGCGTGTTTATATGCATAATGTTTTGTAATGACTTACCATGTGCATAATGATCTCACAGTCCGAATGAGTCTTAAAGTGATGTTTGCGCTTGAGATTTTTGCGCAACTGGCTATGGTTATAGATTTCACCATTAACGCACAAGACCAATGTTTTGTCATCATTAGTAATTGGTTGTGCACCCGTATCTGACATATCAAAGTTATTATTTCTCATATACTATATCACCTTTGCTCTGTTGACTTACCGACACCAACAATGGCAAGGCGTTCATGCGCAATGATATGGTTGCCCGTAGTATAGCATCCAGACCAATCAGGCCCACGGTGTCTTATTCTAAGATAACCTGCAACTTAGTGATAATGGATCAAGATGTTGGCAAACATACTTTTTGGACAAATACAAGGCATGCTGCCGAAAATCCTCCACGTCGCCTTGATAATTGTATACAGCGAATATCCCACACATGGTGATAAAAGTATAAAGTGTAGCAAATAAGAAAGATGAACAAATAAATGAGAAATATAAGCTTTAGATAAACATGGGTTATCAAGTCATTTTCTCTATCCCTTGAATGAAAAGACGTGGGTACAATAAAGAAGATTAGTGAAGCATGGTCATTCACTATAAAAAATTGAAAGCATTGGTAGAATCCTACGTATCTCTCAACCCGGATACTATGGTTCTACACTTTAGCTTTGATATTCAGTTAGCTTTATATCCTCCATAAACCATCTCTGAGCAAATGTATTGCTACAGACTGGGGGTGGCGGTCGAAAAACCCTTATGAAAGCATTTAAGCAGCGGTCATGATGCTTGATTTCCTTAATCATCAATGACGTTGAGCCGATCCGGAAATTGGGGTGAGTATAATATGAAATCCGGTACAACGTCTTAATATAGTAACTTGTTGGTTTCACTTCTGCATGTGTGTATGTGTTTGTGTGGCACATATGGCTCAAATAACGACGTCGATCACTTTGGTATCCATGGTTTTGCTTTTTGATTTATTACAACAAGGGTATTCTGCCTTTCAGGTGTTGTTACGTGGTGGCGTTGGAGGTGGGGAAGAGGAAGAATGTATTGGTGATGTTGCAGACTCTCTAGGTGGTAAGGGTGGGGAAGTATGTTGCTCCTTTGCTACTTCTTGCTTAGATGCTGTGGATGGTTGTTGATGTTGTTGTTGTGATGAGGATCCTGTGCCACCTAGATCCATTTCTTGTTCTCGTTTTTGTCGTTCCTCTGCTCGTTGATACAAAAACCGCCTTAATAATCGGGCATTCTTTGTGTTGGCTCTATACAATGCAGTCAAGACTATGCCTAGAATAGGGATCAATCCCAACTATAACACAATAACGAGTAAGTATGTAGTAAGAATAATGTGCATTGTATATAGTTGATGATACCCACCACAAAATCAACAGAGATGTGATAAAGCATGCGTCGTCGTAGTGCTCGTGGAAGAACCGTTTGACATGCAAGATTATACATGGAAAGCGAGAATCCCAACGAAATAACCTTGCCCACCACTGGGATAAAATCTACTCTTTTCTGATAAGTGATGGATAGGATCAGAGGAGATAATCATCACTTATTACCAAGTAGGACATCGTATCCGATCCAGCAGCAGCAGATTTTAATCATTTCATCAAATTGCTTGGCACGGTGTTCATATTTGGCAAGGATACGTGCATCATTTTCTGGTAGTTGGATTTCGACTGGTGGTTTGCTTCGGACCCATACCATGGTGTACGTATATCAGTGGTGAAAATCTGGGTATTTGCTCGTTTGCAGGAAAGAAAAGCAAGCAAAATGACTTTAGACCAATCTGGATTTTCTAGTGGGACGTGAATCACAGTCAATGGAAGGTTCTTTGTGTAACAGCTCAAGCCAAACACATGCATGCGCGTAACATTTGTTTGCTCCATTTGTTCATAGTGCTCACGTAGTTGACAAGCAACAAAGAGTTGATATGTAAACATGCGTGGATAATATCATTGGATAAGAAATCATATAAAGCAGAGCCATAGACCTTGGCTGACATTATGAAGTAACTAATACAAGCTGAAAGTGACATATCATCACCCATGATCAGCTGCATATTAATGAATACATGGATGGTGATTATATGCACATCCTAGTGCTAGATACCTGTTTCTTTGTCTGACGAAATGCATGATTTTATTTCATCGATTGCTTATGTTATCCCAAAGTAGGTGTAGATGATGTTTATGTGATACCCTTTGTTGTTGTGCTGATTTGCTTTGCCAGAGGACAATCAATATAATGAGACGAGTGCTTCATTATGCTCTTTGATGGTCAATATACCATGTTTTATAACACAAGAACGGATACAGTAGATGCATGATTTATTATGTAGTAGTAGAATGTGTTACTCTCGCAGCAGCCCCGTCATCATCATTGGCAGTGCCTCCTCCGATAATCGGAAACGGGCTTGTCCTTGCCGTTCTCTTTTCCTTTTACATTGCATACATCCACACACCTCCCTTACACTACACCATGATCAAAATTTGGAGCATGAAAGCCAAAGAGGCGGCAGCCGAGAAGAAGAAACCAAAAACAAGTGCTGCTCAAATTCGTGTACAGAAAGGTAATAGCAATCTACTCGTTAAGTGTACCATGATCTAATTCCATGCCATTTTAGACTTAGCAGAGCTTGAGATTCCTTCGACCATCAAACTCGACTTTCCCAATCCTGAAGACATCTTGCATTTCAATGTAACTATCAGCCCTGACGAAGGTAATATACAAGTAACTATCTAAGCGTGTATTGTAGTGGGACTCATATGCTACGTTTTGATAGGTCTCTATACAGGTGGACATTTTGCATTCACATTTAATATCAACAACAACTATCCACATGAACCACCCAAAGTGCTTTGCAAGCAAAAGGTAGAGAAAAGGTTGATAATGGGTGATGGGTTCCAACTGACCACAGTACGTTGCGTAGATATATCATCCCAACATTGATCTCGATGGCAACATCTGCCTTAATATCCTGCGAGAGGATTGGAAGCCTGTTCTATCATTACATTCTGTTCTGGTTGGTTTGCAATATTTGTTTTTGGAACCCAATGCCGATGATCCATTGAACAAAGGTAAAGCATTTTAATTTTATGTATAAAAGGAAGGATGATCATCTTACTCATCGATTACATTTATTATTACAGAGGCAGCAGAAGATTTGAAGCAAAACCGAAAGGGATTCGAAGCGAATGTCAAGCGAACAATGGCAGGAGGAGCATTGAAAGGCATACAATACGACACTGTAGTTGCATAAATAATCAAAGTAGGATTAGGATCAGCTATCTTTATAAAGTACGCGGATGATGGTTAATAAAACTTCAAGGTGTGCTGCCAAATTGAGTAATGAACCTTGCGATTAGAGTACACAAGTCTTACTTGCTGGGTAGATGGCATCGTATGTGAGCGTGCAGCTACTGTATTTGTCCCCCTCCTTGTGTGGCAATCATTTTTTTTTCCTTTCCACCCCTTCCTTTCACTTTTTAATAATACTTTTTCCCTTCCTTCTTTTCTACCTCCACTCCTTTACAAGTCATTGGCTATGGACAATGCGATTGTACCTGATTCGTCCCTAGTCACCGAATGGACAAAGGCTATTGTCAATGTCGACCTTGAACGAGCACAACGTCTTTATAGTCAGCATCCTTATCTATTATGGCATCCTCTCGATAACAAAGAGACACGTGTGGATACCGATTATGCTCACTTGACAGCACAGCTGGAGCGGTTTCAAATGCTGGGTCCAACTTTGGGTGATCATTTGGCAGCGATACCATACATGCTATTGGATCATTTGGAAAAGACTGATAAACAAGGAGCTTCCTTGGCACAGCAGAAGCGTTCTCGATTACTGGCTTATTTGATCAAAGTATGCTAGTGGCACAATGCACCGTTAAATGAATCATACTAATCATTTGATATATAGAATGCACGTGAAGATGATCTCAATAATCGTACATGGGGTACATGCCATAATACAACACTTCATTTGGCGGCATTCCTGGGACAAGCTCGAACAATGGATCAATTGATTGAACGTGGAGCATCGATCGACAAGCGTAATGATAATGGCCACCTGCCAAACGATGTTGCACAAAAGCGACCCACCAACAGCCGTTTCAGGCAACTTCGTGCAATGGCAGAATCAACACCCGACGATCCCAATAAGAACAAGCGTCAAAGTACTCAACAACGTCGTCAACAAGATATTGCTTTACTTTCCAAGAAATCAGCAGTCAAAAATAATCCTCTCTTTAAGAAATTCGAACAGCAACAACAACAATCGGATTCACCATTGACTAAAAAGCCACCTTCTCCTTCTCCACTGGCACGTAATGCTTTCTTGAAATCTACTGGCGGTAGTAGTAATAGCGGTAGTAGCAGCAACAACAACAATGATAGCAGTAACAGCGGCAACACCAAACTCCTTGCTATCCCTAGAGGAGTACTTGGTGATGACGATAATGGAGAAGCCAATTCAGAAGATTATCCTCGTCGTACATCCAAGATTATTTCTTCTCTCAAGAACAAATCTTATGTATCGTCTAGTGTGTTTCGGCAAACTCAACCTGAGCAACCATCATCTCGTAATATAGCAGCATCAGCAGTAACCAAATCATCACCTCTCAAAGAACAATCAATTATAGAAGAAGAGGAGACCAATGACAACGAGAATGATCAGGGCAAGGATCAAACTCAGCAAATGCAAGAACAATCCTCAAAGAGCAATAATGACTTGGCGACTCCTGAAATCAAAGTAGTGCCATCCCTACTGGTTGAACAAGTAGCGCCCGAGCCATCTCATGAGGAGGATATGCATGAAACCAAGAAACTGGTTCAAGAGGATGAGGATATGCATGAAACAGTTCAAGAGGATGAGAGTGTGCATGGATCCAACAAGCCAGTTCAAGAGGATAAGGATATGCATGAATCCAAGAAGCCAATTCAAGAGGATGAGAATATGCAGCAAACTATCGAACTTGCTCAAGACGATAATAGTATGCAGCAGACCATGGAACAAGATGTATCCATTCTTCACAAGGAGCACGACGAGGATCAAGTCATTAAAACGGGTATTGAGATACCTCCCCAAGAAGAAGAAACCGATAAGGTAAATATTGAATCCAGCGTTAAACAAGATAGTTTATTAATTATGCAATCGATAGGGAGCTGATAATATGGCTGTATCAGAATCAACAGCGATTGAACAAGAGCATCGAGAGGAGATTACTACACAGCAACCCGATGTGGATACCAGCAATAAATCAATTCAGCACGTTGAACATCAACAGCAGGAAACAGCGCGCGAAACCAATGATGCACCAGTAACACGTGATCCAATAGCAGCTCTAGATGATCTTGAACCACCATCGAAACCATTTGCAGAAGGTGATGATTCACGACGATGGAGTGGTAGTCAACGTTCACACTGGTCGGTGGGAGTGAGCTCATGGGATGCGGTGCTAAGCAAGGATAACGACAACCATCGCCATAGCAACCAGAGTGAAGCAGATAGTGAACAATGGTTCGATAGCTATGAGGATTGGGCAGCATCATCCATTGAACGAAGAGGATCACGACCCCGACAGCAAATACAGCATGAAGAACCATCCTTATCATCATCGCCTTTACGCCACTCTGTAACTTTGGATACCATTTCATCCATGAACGATCATGAAAAAGAATACAAGATTCATATTGCGGAGGATGATCAAGATGATGATGAAGAAGAAGACTCTGTCAAATCGAGTAACGCATCCGCATCATTTAGTCCCAACCAAAGGATGTCAGGTGGTGCTGATAGTGTTGATACATGGCCTGCAACTGCATCTCCTTTTACTGCACGCTCCATCAATGATGACAGTGGTGATGACGATGGCTTTTGGAAAACGCAGCATGAGATTCCAGTATCAGAGCAACCTGTCACAGGTCAATCGATAGAACCAACATTGCGTCAAGTGGAACATCCATCTCTAGAGCAGCTTGAACAAGAGAAGGTGCACAGCAATAAATCAATACAATCTGAGCAAATCGGCAACCAGCACCAGCAACAATTGATGGTATCCAATGAATCGCATTATGAGCAACACGAAGATCAACAATTCGGTAGTATTTCTGTTGCTTCCACGACCTATGCAAGCCATCGTCTTCCACAACATCGACCAGTGCAGGATGCATTTGAGGAGTTTATTACCAGGAAAGATGATGATGAGCTACAGCTTAAGGAACCTGAACAACGGGGATATCAACCACGATTGGAATCTGATCAAGAACAGATGATAATACGTGAGCAACAGCAGGAGCAGCAACAACAACCAGTGAGCATTGATCAACAACCACAACCACAAGCAGTGAGTAACGATCATAAACAAGCACAACCACTGCATGAACAGCATCAAGAAGTATCATCACCATTACAGTTGGAGCTTTTACCACCTGTGGAGAATGATCCAGGCCAATCAACATCAGCATTTGGCAAGTTGTATGTGCGTCTCAGTAGTGCTGATGGTGTTTTGCTTCCAGTACCACCGAAATTGACAACCTATGTACGATGCGTGGTGAGCGACGGTGATTACGAATACATGTCTCGATACGAAGTGCTGGATGACCGAGTTATCTTTGACTATGAATGTATTATGGATGCACGACCTGATATGATCATCACAGTATCTTTACATGTACGACCTGATCCTCATGTACGACCCAAGACTGGTTTATCAAAGTGGCTCACATCGGTGCGTAAACAACGTGAAACTCTACCGGCTTATGTTCATCCAGAAGATGGTGCTATTGGTCAAACTCGCTTTGCTCTTGGCCATATGATTCAAGCATGTAATCAAAAAACATATGGCGCAAGCTTTGATTGTTTCAACTCGTGGTTTGCACGTTCGTCTCGTGAACAACATATGCTCAAGGTGGTGGGCAATTTGAATGTCGAAATGCTTTATCTCCCTCTTTCAGATCCATCGCTGGTAGGTTTTATTATAGCAATCCATTGATACAAGATCATGCATATTCACTCATGTCTTTTCTTACTATAGCCAATTCCCAAGAGTATGCGTGAATGTGATTTGGCATTGCGTATCCGGCAATGGCACAATACTTGCTGGCACAGCGGTTTTCTTTCTACGCGTGCTCCAGGATCACAGGTAACCCTATTCCCATCCTACGATCTCATGATGTTGTATCACTCATCCATATGTACATATAGCTCTGGGATAGGCATTATTGTCGGTTGATCGGTAGTCAATTGATTGGCTATGAATCCAAAGCAGCGTCAGCATCCTATAGTCCCCAAGTACAATACGATATCGCCAATGCTGTGCGATTGGTAGCATCTTCAGATCAAGTCATTGTCGCTCTGGAGGATATCCCTGATACCCGCGTTTTCCAAGAAAATACCATTGTCGAAGAAACAGGACGTGGATTCTTTAGGATTGTATTTGCTGATGCCTATGTAGACTGTGTCTGCGATGAAGCTCATGAGAGCGAAGCATGGGTCAAGATTTTAAAATCCATGATTGGCAGGGTGCCTTTGAAAATTGCCGTCTAGTAGATTTCTTCCTCTTCTACCATCCCCTTTCATCATTCATCCACATCTTTTGTACCTCTTACTCTCTAATATCATCATCCATTACACTGTAATATGAAACCATTGATTAAACCAATTGAATCCAAAAAATGGTTGCCAATAGGATAGTACATATTTTTATGGTGTCACAAGAATAATGCATGACAACCAGTAACCATACAAATGAACATGCGTGCATTCTTTACTCTCGGTGCATTGTATGACATTACTTTGATGTCCAATATCACAACAGTTCATCTTGGCAAAGATTTATTCAACCAATCACAGTTTCAAATGTCGGTATCATATTTGTGTGATTTATGCAAACATGTAATGGGAGAGTTTACAATGCAGATTAGATGCTAAAGTATAAGAGTTGTCCGCATTCTATTTGATGTTCATTTTGTTCAATTGATCGAAATCAATTTGATCTAGTATAATATTTAGCGATACTGTGATGGATCTAAAGAGTTGTACCACGATGCTTACCTCGAAAACAAGTGTTGCGTTAGGTGGAATTAATGGTGGAGATCCACGTTTGCCATATGCCAAAGCTGGAGGAATGGTCAATTTTCGCTCGCCACCAAGCTTCATGCCAGTGATGCCTTCATCCCATCCCTTGATGACTTCTTGACGACCGAGAGCAAAGAAGAAAGGTTTACCGCTCACATTCTTATCAAAGACTTTGCCTCCCTTGATTCTGCCGATATACCGAACACCAATCTACAAGAACACATCCATGTCAATACCATAACCTACATCTTTCCACTCTCCTTTGTTTACCTTGTTGCCTTTCTTGACAGATGCACCTTGACCAACTTTGCTTTCTTCAATTGTGATACCACTTGGCAAGTGGGTTACAATCTAATCTCGCATTGTCAACAAAAGGAAATGTTGTCAAGCATGATCGTACCCTTACCTTTTCTGATTTTTTCTTTGGCTTTTCCTGTTCCGCCTTGGGTTTCTTCACTGGAGCAGCTTCTTTTTCTTCATTATCGTCCGAAGGTGCTTTCCGCTTGATTTGCTTGTTTTGATTGTTTGAAAGGATACTGGTTAATACTGGCTTTTCCTTGGGTGAATCCTTCTTGTTCTCTTGTTGAACTTCATCAGCATACTGCACTTTATCAGCAAATCGGATTGTCCTCTTGCGTTCAGGCACATCAATATCCATTTCCTCGCTTTCATCGGACATCACTGCTTCAATTTCACCATCCAAATTTTCTTGATTGCTCAAATGAGCCACTGCAATCCATTGATTAGATCTTCGAGTATGCTATATACTAATTAAACTTACATAATTCTTCCCGACTGATATTGATAGGCAATTCTCTACAAAGTATCTTATTAATCTTGGGTATTCTGAGAGTAATGCAATGCAAGACTAACTTACTCATCATCTTCTTCATCCTTTGCAGTGTCCAAGTAGTTTCCACTCATATGAATCGTTCTAGGGTACATGAATATTGTAAGAATCAAGTATAACCCTTTTCTCTAATATCAATTACTTACGATTCACCCTTGACAGTGAAACACACCTCTTCTCCTTCAACAATAATAAGATCCAATTCTTGTTGATCAATCTATGTTACACTGTAAGACGGCGGTTGTCAAGGTGATAAAATCATCAACTTACTTGACCAGGAACCAGTGTACATAAAACATATTCAGTATTATCGACGGCTATACAAACAGAGGACCGAGTTAACTTGTCAACCTTTGAATCAGTGACGGCTGCCTAGAAAAGTAGATCCAAGTCATCCATGTTAACAAGAGGAAAAGAATACACGTGCATATTCACTAACCATAGTGATCTGAAAAGTAGAAGAGGCGATCTGGCTATAACTGTTCCCAGGAGTGAGTTGCAAACTCCAAAAGCCTTTAAATGACATGATTGCTGCGTAAAGTGTGTGTGTGCGTGTGTGGTCAATAGCTCAAGCCGAATTTCACTCAAACTCCCTTTAGAATTAAATTCCCTGGTAGCAGTGGCTTTTTCCCCGCCTGTTGATTTCCTTTGTACTTTCGTTATGTTGACAACTCGGTTACTTGGTACTCAGGGCATAGTTTCTTGCACCCTTCGTCATTTCAGCACCACTCGATCAGCGTTGTCTTCAACTACTACCACCAATGACAATAGTCAAATGAGAGTTATCTTTAATGCACTCAAGGAAAACTCATCGACCGAGGGTGAAGCATCGTCCACCATTGGAAGCCTTATAAAGAACGCTGCACAAAAGAAGAAAGACGTTTCCGACTTTGATGTTCATGGTATCACTCAACAATTGCATCGTGCTTCCGAAAACTATCAATTACATATCAATGCTTCACCCAACAACACTATCATCACCCTTACACGACCCAATGGTTCTCCTCTTATCACCACTTCAGGCGGATCTGCTGGATTCAAAAAGGCAGCACGCAGTGGATACGAAGCTGCTCATCAAGCAGCATTGCAACTCTTAGAAAAGAAGGCAACCAAGAATTTGAATCCTAGAAACATCCATGTCATTCTTAAAGGATTTGGCCCCGGTAGAGAAGCAGCATTTAAAGCACTTGCAGGTGAAAAGTGGAACATTAAACGTATCACTGATGCAACTCCTGTGCCTTTTGGTGGATGTCGACCCAAGAAAGCAAGACGATTGTAGATTCATTCATCCCTTTTTCCCCCAACCCAATTGTATCATTCATCGTTTACAGTAAAAGAATTTCCTATCATCCATTCATCAAATATCATCAAAGCCTGCTGTTGTTGTTGTTGTGTTGTTTTATGCAATAATAAAAGTAGATATGCTTAGAATCTCAACTTGTTGAAGAACCACTTGTTCTTGCCGGTTTGATATCTCTCTTCAAACAACTTTTTGATAACCTAATAGATACGCAGTGTTAGTTGAAATGATCCATTCAATATAATAAAACATTCTTACCTTCTTGGTCTCTTGACGTTGTGCAGGATCTTTGAAAGTTTCGGATGCAACGGTACCCTTGATTTGTTCCATCTCCAAAGCATAACTATATAATATGAGCCAGTTAATGGGATTATCCATGCACATTATATCTCTATTGATCTTACCGAGTAGGCATCATGTGGTTGTAGTTGACAATCTTGATAAAAGGCTTGACACGGCTACGCTTAGCAACCTTCTTCTTGCCCATAGCGCGAGTGACCTTCAAGGGGGTACGTTCGACACCAGCAACAACTGCATAACCGTAAGGTCTATCCTTGGTACCTTCGTCGTGGTCTGTAACAGCAATAAAGTTCAGTGTTCGTTTTTATCGCATGTCAATTGGTCGCAATGGAAACGTACTGCGAACGACAACGGCCTTCTTGCCAGCATAGCGACCCTGCAAGATAACGACAACCTATTCCGAAATAAATGATTAATCACCCAATTGTATGATATACATTCATCCATCCATTTATTCATTCATCCATCCATCCATCCACCTTCATCCATTCCTCTTTGGACAAGCATACATACTTTGCCAGCCTTGATGAACTTGACCATGGTTGAGAAAGAGAGCTTGAACTTGCCCGTTTAGGGGGATTCACTAGAGTGAGCACCACCTTGGCTTTTTGGTTGTCCGCTGGATATCCTTCTGCTACAGACGATCCACACGCTAGAGCCAATTTCCTTGAAACATAAAGTGGAAACCTTTAAAAATGATGCCACTGATAAGATGTGGTGTCCATGCTATTGATGTTTACATTCCCGAGAATTATCCTCGGAGGACCACAACTTTAAAGAAGATCATGCTTCATTGACGTCATTTTACTCGCATAAAACCTTCCCACTCTACTTTCCCACATTCTTTTTATTTCTCTTTCCGTTAGTCAATTATCATGGATTTAACGGGATCGTGCCATTGTGGAGCAGTTAGCTACTCGTTCAAAAGCAATACGCCTTCACCGGTAAGCATAGAGCAGTGTCATCACCATGACTTGTACTCAACCTTTCCACAAAGTTTATGCGTTGCTACTGGTAATTGATCATATTGATAAATGCATGCAAAAAACCATGGATGTATTGACATGATGTAGTTCCATTTGTCGCAAAACCAGCGGTGGAGGAGGATTTGCCATCAATATCATGGGCTTGAAAGATACTTTGGCTGTGCAGGGTAAAGAAAACTTGCGGTACGTTATAAGTACGCAATGAACTGTGCTATAGAACTTACATGCACTCCCGCTATAGAGAGTATCGTGCCGTGAGAGATAAGGAAACAAAAGAATTATGGTATGCGCATAACACTGGGTATGGTGTGATTTGTTCATAACTCAGAATATCATGATAGTGGGAACATTCGCTATTTTTGTGGACAGTGTGGTGAGTATCATTGATGGAAGCAAAGGTCCAGTGTTTGCTAAATTACGTTTATATGTATAGGATGCCATTTATACGCCTATGATAAGAGTTATGCAGAATTCATTTATCCTCTTGCTTGTTCCATCGACACTCCACTTCCTTACGTGGATTACAATGACGTATACCACATCATGCTAAATGACGAGTCCAAGGCTAACTGGGCTATTGCACCCAATCCTGATCCATCGAAACACGCGTTCACCGAGTATCCAGATGTTTCTCTTGAACAATGGCATAAAGATAACAAAAGATTCATTTCATGATAATAATAAATTATTCAGCTGCCTGGCTGTAATTCACTCAGAAGAAAATTGCAAGAACAGAATATCTAGATGTACCCACCCCTGTAGTATGAGATTTAAGCAAAAGTGATATTCTATAGCAATCTTTCGTATATGTGCAGCACAGTGACTATTGTATGAAATATAAATATTGATTTCTTTGTTGGGTCGCGTTGACGTACCACATTACAAATCTTTGTACCCCGAAGATCACAGTTCCATCAGATACAAAATGATGGCCTTTGTCATAATAAAGAGCCCAATGAGAACAATGCATGATTTGGATAAAATCGTGAATATGGACTTTATGTTCTATGGTCGATTCTCTTGTCAGGAATTGTACTGCGGCATCGGAGTTCAATCAAGCATGGCAATTGTTGACAATGAACAACACAACCTCATGCTATAAGCGCTCATGTGTATTCGGCATGAAATAACATGCTCCGCCTGGTATTCAGAGAACAATCCGATGCTGCGGAAGAACATTGGTTAACAACTAGTTCAATGATTAATAACAGCAGCGGTGGATGAATTTGGAAAGTTTCATGCTGCATTTGTCAGCAAGACACCAATATAAAATGAGGTGTTGTGGAAGAGACAACCCCTTATTTCGATATTATATAACCATGGGTCGTCGTCCTGCTCGCTGCTATCGTTATTGTAAGAACAAGCCTTATCCTAAAAGCCGATACTGTCGTGGTGTTCCTGATCCAAAGATCAGGATATACGATCTAGGTCGCAAAAAGGCGCACGTTGATGACTTTCCTCTCTGTATTCATTTGGTATCCAATGAATATGAACAACTATCATCTGAAGCATTGGAAGCAGGTCGTATCTGTGCCAATAAGTACATTGTCAAGAATGCTGGCAAAGATTCGTTCCATATGCGTGTGCGTGTACATCCTTTCCATGTAATCCGTATCAACAAGATGTTATCATGTGCCGGTGCTGATAGATTGCAACAAGGTATGCGTGGAGCATTCGGTAAACCACAAGGTCTTGTAGCTCGCGTCAACATTGGTCAAGTCATCTTTTCGATTCGTACCAAAGATACAAACAAGGCTGTAGTGATGGAAGCACTAAGACGCTCCAAGTACAAGTTCCCAGGACAGCAAAAGATCATTGTTTCGAACAAGTGGGGATTCACACCACTCAAGCGTGATGAGTATCTTAAAGCTCGTTCCGAAGGCAAGCTTCAGCCTGATGGATCCTATGTCAAGTTTGTTCCTCAAAAGGGTGAACTCGATAACTATTTCCAGGCAATGAGCCGTGTTTAGCCATAGTGGTTTATCATTGAGAATTTTGGATTGAGAGAATCAATGTTCTTTTTTTTTATTTTAAAACTGAACTCATGATTCAATTGCATAATAATATATCACTATTTTTAAACACACGCATCTAGATCCGTATGCTGTTTATTCAGTAGTCATTACAGGGTAAATTTAACAAAGGATTGGGGAACAAAGAAAAAGAAACGTTCTTTGTTATTGAAGGAAAACTTGGGAAACAACGGCGACCGATGCAGCCATCAACATGATGGATACATTGTACTCCAAAGCGGAAGCACCAGATTCACCGTTGCCGGTGGGCGAAGCTGAGGCGCTATTGGAAGAAGATTGGGCTACGGAAGCACTTGAGGAAGAAGGAAGCGTGCTTGAAGCAGCCGACGATGTCCTATAAAAGTTACATTGATTTTAGCATGCAAGGAGGTAACCAGTCATTTGCCAGCTTACACGTTGGCACCAGGTTGCGAGCAGTAGGTTATCATGAGACTTTCTTCGATCCCTTTTTGGTTATCGTTGGGACATGTATCCCAGCAGGATACCTTTTGTGTCTGCCACTATACAATTGTAACACACAGTTGTTAACCATGATGATGTTACTACATTCACTCATCATGTTCCCTCCTCTTTACCTTGCATAAGCATGCATAGTCTGACGAAAGAAAGAAAGAAAGATAATGTTAGGCACGCCATTATATAACGATACTGAAAGAAACTACATACCTGATTGTGTACATGTTTTCAAGTAGTTATCCTCGTTTTGTTTGCACTGGTCGAAGCTATATATAAAGAACAGAGAACGTCAATTATCCATTGCATGCCATTTTGCCTTGCTATATAGAAAGATGCCCTTACACATTTTGAGCTGGGCAGGAGCTGGTTGCCTGAGCACAAGCCAATTGGTTCAATGTCGATACCAAGACAATGAAAGCAGCGGGAATGGATGTGGACAGCTTCATAGTGAGGAATTGAGAGAAAAGGAACCAAGAAAAAGTCGAAAGCTCAAAGCTATGTAGGGAAAAAAGGGATGTAAAGGGGAACACGGAGAGAGCCGTATTTATCATGTTGGGATATTAGAACTCCTCCTTGCAGATATGGATGTATCATGAGCTGATCCATCTATCAACGGTCCTAAAGTGACACTGGCATAGCACATGTTTTCCCGAACAGCAAACATGGTTTTTGCTTGACGGCAGATTTGATGTTGCACAGCACTTTATTTCAATGATCCGGGCAATGAACTGTTGGTAAGTATGTCCAAGTCGGGACGTTTATTTGGTGGTGACACGGTGCCACAAAGATATTACATTTGGTTGTCTCCAATACTCCTAATTCATCTATACATTGCTTGTATTTACAACTTGGATTTTTTACGCTTTTTCGAGTTTTCTATGAGAGAAAGGGCAATTAATATATGCATCGCTCCTCCGTGTTGAATCATTGACGTACCAACAAATCGCAAGATACTTTCAAGTGAATCAGGACTTGCCATTCTTTCGGCGAGCCTTTCCATTTCAATGTCGTTGACTCGTTCAAGGAACTTGCGTTCATTTTCACGAATGAGGTCTTTGGTCACTTTCATAGCTTCAGGGGAGAAGGCACTTGCATTATCGGCAATGGCGAGGATTTCCTCACGGAAACTCTCCTTGGGTATGATCTTGCTAACAAATCCACAAGCTTCCATTTCCTTGGCAGTAAAGGTGCGTCCCAACAACTGCGATATAGTAATGTCCATCATCAACACATTGATAGAAACCATTGCGTTACAATAGCACTTACCAGCATTTCATTAGCACGTGATGGTCCCATGATTCTAATAGAGAAATAAGTAATTGCAGGATTGATCAAGCTATTGCTTACCTTGGGAATAACACGGATGAGCATCCTTCAGCACAGAAACCTAATAAAATGGTTAAATCTTTTGTGTACATTACAAAAGTCGAATCATCCTTACCGAGCTTCATGAATGGTGTAGTAAAAGTAGCATCAGGAGCTGCATAAACGACATCACATAAAGCAAGAGTCGTAGTTCCGAAGCCAATGGATGGACCTGTCATCTGGATTAGATCTTATGCTTCAGAATACATTCTGTAGTAGATATTTACCATTAACAGCGGCAATTAACAGCTTTGGGAAACGGATCATCTCTTGCACCAAATCACTGTTATAATTCATTAAGTCATTATGGTAACTATGGTGATCCATTTTACACTTACTGTGTTGTTTTCTGTCGTCTTTCGAGTTCAGCTGGAAGATTCTCATCGGAAAAGTCAGGCATAGTCAACTCCTGACCTGAAGTGTAATATTTGCCACGGCCAGTGAGAATAGTCACTTTGACTCGTTCGTCATTAGCAGCCCAAGTTATGGCAGAAAGCCAATCCTAAAAGTCACCCAATGAACAACACGTTCTACTTGTATGGGGGGGTTGTTTTATACTGCTTACTCTGTATGCTTGAGGTGAAAGTGCATTGTAACGTTGGGGACGATTGAATGCCAACTCCACGACACCTGAAGGGAATAACGTAATGGCAATAGTTTCCAATTGTGGCACGGCGTCACTCATGTTAAGGAGAATAAGAGGAGAGTGAGAGAAAAAAGCAAGCTCACACTGTGGCAACCAACCCCGTATTATGGACTTGCTGACAAGTTGGCATGTGATTTTAAACTGCTCACTACCTTTTCTCCCCCATCCAAAGAACATTGCTAGTCATTTTTCTCTGTTCAATAACATTGTTTCATTATCTTGCTTAAAAGATGAATGCTTTGTATGTGATAGAAAGGAACATATCATTATGCTTCGTTGTTAAGGGGTGATAATGACGATCTTGTCAACAAAAATGCTGACATAGCATATTACCAAATAGCGTAATTCCCATCGCATTAAACAATAGCCAATCCGTCATCATTAAGTTTCTCCAAGTTTATATGCATTCGTTATACTGTCTATCATTTTAGGTGCTTTGTTTGATACTGAAGAGCGATACATGAAACTGATATATAATATGAGAGGAAATTTTGTGTGTAGAAATAGGGTCTGGTATCTATGGTAACTGGCAATGCTGCATGAGATATTATATGGAGAAAGGGTGTGTTTGGATGAATCACGTGATTGGTTTTGGGAGATTGTCTGAAAGGAGATTACCAGTGTAAATCCTGGTTTGTTTCACTTGCCCAGCATGGACCAAGTATCTCGCGAGCTTAGTGAGCACTTGTCGATCAGCAATGCAACTGGAAATTGGGTATGAAAGCAACAACAAGGTCTATGCTGACATGCTGATTGACACATTGACGAATAGGAAAAAGAGTGGAATGACTCGACGATGCAAACGTCAAAGCGCATTGCCGATACAGCCGACAAGACAATCAAGGTAAAACAAGTTTGGGAATACGCGAGTCGCCTATGGTTAATAGACTTTATTTACAAAAAAGGTTCAAGAAGAACATGTATACATAGAAGACATTCTATCAAAACTACAAGAAAAAGGTGAAGCACTCGAAGAAACATTTGCCGAGATTGATCGATTAGAAAAGCTCGTGCAGCATGTCAAGCAAACTTATGATAAAGTGGCTGAAAGCGTGAGCGATATGGAAAGGTCGGTGCATTCAAGTACTTCATCGAATTTTTCATTCCTGCAGGCAAGTAGTATTCAGCATGATTCAGTACAGATTCACTTCTAACATTCATGTGGATTATGCGATTTTAGAAACAGAACAGTGCCTTTCAACCTTATTTCCCGCCCCCTCTTCCCGTCAATATGTATAGCACACCTGAACTTGTAACCCAGCATGGATTAGATAAACCTGAAAAGTGAATAGGCTTCTTGGTCAACTGTGAGGAGTTTGGGAATTTGGATCATGTCGATTTGTTACAGTAGTAGAGGTTGATCTCATTTACTGGATAATAAAATCGTTTTTCATGTAGCGTTCATTCATTGCAAATCAGTTGACTATGTGCTCTAGAAGAGCAAGAAATTCATCGCATATGGTGTTAAAGAAGATACAATAGTGTGGTGGATTGGATTGTTGTGGCAGTGCATGAAATTAAGTTAAGCTCTTTACTATTGTGTTGCTCACGTCAGCCTGACTTGATAATCCTCTCGGTCATACATCTCAGATAAAGTAGCCATAAGGACTTCAGAGTACCTCTATTGTCAAACAAGTCTGAATAGCTGATCCAAATGTGATGAATATTAAATGTATTATGTGAACGGGTTCACTATGCAAAGTTACGTAGCAACGGGATGTATATGTATCTGCGAGACATGATAGCCAGGTTACCTCTTTATGCTTATCAAATCAAATAATCCGTGGTTTGACTATAAACAAGCTTTTGGAGTTGAGATGAAGGATGGTCACTTTTACACAAGAAGTATGGCTCAGAGATTGAAACGCCGGTTGACACCAGTGAACATAAAGATTTATTCAAAGTCGGTACCTCTTCCGAATTTGTATACTCTCTATTTCGTCCCTTTTCAGCAATGCTTCTTGTTCATCGGATCGGTTGCACATCGCGTTTATTATCGGTTGCCCATTACAGCACAAAGCAAATTCCAAAGAAAGCTGCAGGTGCATTCACGAGCAACAAGTACATTACCCAACCTGTAGCCGGTAGCATTGCCAACAAAACGCTTGTTTACATTGGTAAGAATGCACGTGATCTTTGGATGACAACAACTCATACTTTTGCCACGCATCAGGTCCTTTTGCTGATACAATGCAGCGATACAAAATGGTTGCTTCTTTGTTTGGTGCCTGTGGATTATGTGCTGTACCTGCGTTGCTAAGCACAGGCCAACCATCCATTCTCAGTGTTATCCTTGGTAAGCAAAGCATTGACTCGTTAACAACTGATGGATTAATGATATCATGTATGCAGCCGGAACTTCTGCCATGGCACCAGCACTATTTATCCATTGGTATACACGCAATATCGCGACAAAGTTGATTGTATATGACGATGTCAAAACTGTGGAACAACAACGACGACGACCACGTGAGATCAATACTGGGAAATGGATTGGCATTGAAACTTCCTCTTTGTTGGGTCGTTTACGTGAAAACAACATGTGGCTTTCTGATCTCACTAGTACGCATGGAGATAAAGTAATAACATGGCAATCCAGCAAACGAAGATATGTATTCGAGCGTGCTGTCATGGAAGCAGACCCTTACTTGCAAGGCCTGGATCAATGCATAAGCGGGAAAAAGTCACATGGCAATGTTAACAAATAAAGTTGTCAATCTCTAAAAACCATCATCTGTGAGTGGTATTTCACTTTAATATAGTCGATCGATAGATCATAGTCTAGCTATCAAATAATAAATGGCTTTACAATCATCCTACACGGTTAAGGTTCATTGTTTTTCCATGAATGACGCTAGCACTTCATTGTTGTTTCATGAATGATACCAAAGCTTCATATAGTGTGCCATTATATGAATGCGAATCATGCGAATAATATAAGGATACAAAACAACCAGATAAATATTTGAATAATGAGGATAACTCAATGGTTACCATGAGGGTTTATATTAAGACAATGGAAGAAATGTGGAGTTTCTGAGTGTGTTACTAATGTGCTTATGCTGATTTAAAGATCCCGCCGTTTTCCAGATACCCGCTTTTTCTTTAGTTCGTTGATATGCAACAAGTTTTCCGTGTTAAAGGGTTCGCTTTCGATCTTGACGGCACTTTGATCGATACCACGCCATTGGTCGTGCAGCATTGGCGCGAATTCGCTTTGGAGCATGGTTTGGATGCTGAAAAGGTGAATATACTTTTCCGCCATTTCCATTTGGCACTCATGATGGTCCCACTAGATTCTTGCAACATCCCATGGTCGTCGTACGATTGAGACGCTACAAACTTGGATCCCTGATAAGGCTACCATGGAAATGGCTGATGATATGGAGCGCAAGTTGACAGCCAAAACGGATGGAGTATCGATCTTGCCAGGTGTAGCAGCATTGTTGGAAAAGATACCATTGGCAAGCACTGCTGTATGCACTGCTGGTACTCGTCATATGGCAGAGAATCGTTTGATTCAAGTAGGACTTGACGTACCTAAAGTGATGTCCACAGGTGATTCGGTAAGATAATAAAAATGACAACATGGAATCGGGATTTAAGACGACATATTTGTTGTAGGTGTCCCGAGGAAAACCAGACCCAGAAGGTTACTTGTCAGCAGCAGAACGTTTAGGAATTGATCCAAAGGATTGCTTGGTGTTTGAGGATGCTCCTGCAGGTGTTCAAGCTGCCAGAGCTGCTGGCATGGATTGTATCGCTTGTGCAACGACTCACACTGTTGAACAACTCAAGGAGGCTGGTGCAAGCTGCGTGGTTGAATTCCTTACAGATGTGGATATAGAACGACTCCCAGATGGAAGCTTTGACGTGATCGCTTCGAGAACATTGTGATAGATAAAGATTAATAGAATAATTGTATTGGCTTATTGTTCTACAAAAGGAAGCTATCATATGCCTGAGTAACACAAAAATGTTCATGTGATTTATTATCTTTATCCCCTATATTAGAGAGAGAGAGAGAGAGAGAGAGTGAGTGAGTGAGAGAGAGTGCGTGTGTGTGTGGACCATCGCAATTGGGTATATATACAAGAGTGAAAATCTGTATTTAATTATCATAGTCCACTCGTGGAATATGAACCACCGATGTTAAAAGTAGAAAGACATGGGATCCGTTTCTCGCCTGAATTCAAAGAGTCCACTATTACATATTTGACTTGAGTTACATATTGACCTAAAGCACATCGATCCACCACCTCTTGACTTACCCTATTCGCTCATCACAGTGAAGTGCCATCCTTATCCGTTCTTCAGCTACTGCGATAAATAGTGCTTGATCTTCAGGACTGAGTGCTATTATATGAAATCTGAGTTAGAATGCATCTTGACAAGTTCAGGATCACAATCACTTACAAACTCCAGCGATTTCTCCAAAGAAATCAATGACTTGGCTCGACTGAAATGAAGATGTATCATAAATATGGACGAAATCAATCGGCTCTAAAAGCGAAAAAACATGTTATCAGCAGCAACAATTACATATCACGCAAGAAACATACCAGCAGCAATTAAATATTGACCATCATGCGTAAACTGTAACGATCGTATAGCACCAACATTAGCTCCCAGAACGTGTATTGCTTCTGTAGGTCGTCGTATATCATATATCCGAGTGGTTTTATCTTGATTCCCCGTAGCAAATAATCTTCCATCAGGGCTCCAGCAACAGGCGAACGAGAAATCGTGATGTTCACTGAGTATGTGTACACCTACAATAGGAACCACTTGGTCATCAAGATGTTTGCCAATGGTGAAGCCATATCCCCATCACACATACCTTTCCCAGATGAAGCGTCGCATATAATTGTTGCTGTATCGTCACCCACCACACATAATAATCGCTTGTCAGGTGAAAGGGCGGAACACTAGGCGAATCTTTTGATTAATCACCAACTGCCCTTATAATACATCCTTGTAATTCTTTTACGTTGACGGCAAAAGGAAATGACAATGTAGTATCCACTTGTCCGGAATCCAAATTGATGAATCGAGTTTTCTGGTCATTACTTGAAACAATCGCTTGGGTTTCTAAGGAATCAAGGTCAATGCTATATCCAGCTCATATGTGTATGTTTGCATTTACCTCCATTCCTTGCTTGTGTCACATTGATATGATTGGCAATGCCATTCGAATGATCAGTTGTAGTTCCATAATGTACCGGTTCATCTTTGTCATCAAGTCGCCGATATGCATATTCTCCTTTTGATCCGCCCATGAAGAGAATATCTTCGGCACAAGCCATGCTGCTGACAGCAAATGCTAAGCTTTGAGGTGTGTGTGCTGTTCGTACATTCAAGATCTCTTGGCTGTGAGGAAAATGGGGTGACCAATGCCGTACAGTATCCTCATCTAGATATAAAGTAGACGAGTTAACGCTTTAGGTCTTGGAAAGTAAATGTAACTTACACATATAATATACGCTATCCTTGCTTGTTGCCCAGAGGAGATTACGTAACTGAAAGTGGCCAATACTGCAACGTTCACTCAATTTGGCATATTTGAAGTCGTAAAACTTGTGGCCAGTGGTCGTTTTTGTGAATTGCTATGTAAACAAGTGTCAAAAATGGGTTCATTGTGTAAATTGGGTACTCACTTGTCTCAAGGATTTATCATCGGTATCTTCCAAACACAGGTAATTCTCATATTCATCCATCCTACACAAATATATGAATCTCTATGGTCTCCATCCTTTATACTTTTCCCACGCTTTACCTTTTCTTCCTGCATGTTTCCCTGGTTACTGGCCGATTGTCCCAATTGATGCCTTGCTATTGAATCCAAATAATGCATCAGCATCACAGCACATCATGAATCAACTCTAATATCTATTCCCACCATATCCATTCCTTTGGCATGCATCTCTTCAGTAACCACATCAAGTTGATCCTATATATCAACAGAATCCGACATAAGCGCTTTCACCATGAGAATCACCATAAACCCAGCAGTTGTCCTCACGCTGAATAGTACGTCGTCTTCGTCCGTGGAATGGTTACGCATCTCTTCCACTAGTATTTCTAATGGCCAATTTGAATATATAAGCAATAGCGTCATTCCTCATTAAACATACCATACTCGGTGTCTGGGGACAATGGTGTAAAGTCATTCGAACCATAGCTGCGGTTGTTGAAGCAAGACCCCAAGTAGTGATGGTGTCCAAGAGACAAAGTACCAATCAGTGTGTTTACGCATAATTTTGCTTATCGAATCTTACCCATTTGCAAGTGAATCGGTAGCTTCAGAGATACCAGTCATAGTGCGAGATAAAAAGGAAAAGGGACAAGCTGGGATGATGATGATGAGCTCCAAACGGGAATTGAAAAGAATCATGCAGCTGAGCCAGACCAAGTGTCACCATTACCCATAATGCCCAATGAGACCGTTCCTTCAGTACTGCTTAGACGCCACCTTATTGCAAATTGATTCATATGCACAGATGCGAAGTAATAATTTAACATTGGCAAAAAGAGGGTCATCGATGGTTCCGCCAAGTTCGTAGATTTAATCACGGATCAGCCATCCATTCCCAAGCTTCAAACTGGTTAATGCTCCTCCACATAGTTCAATAGCATTGTTGAAAGCATCATTAAACAGATTCGTTTCTTCATACAATATAAAAGTATGTGATATGACATTTATAAAGGAATGCTTGCAGATATCCGCTTACTAGGCGTGGACAAAACTACTCTACTATGTTGTCAAGATCAAGAACACCTTGTACCCGTAACATTTCTATGATAACACTATGGCAAATTATCTTTATTATGTGACCAGGCCTATATTATCTATTACTCAAATACACATCTAATAATAAACCATTGCACCAAAGCTTTGTTGGTATACATATGACGAAAGGCTTACGGCGCATGCGTTCATCTATCTACCACCCATTGATTTCACGAGTCATTGAAGGGCAAATTGATTCTGCAACCAAATGGATCAACTTTGGTCAAAGACCGCACTGCTCACCGCCAGGCTTCATGTTTTCCTATCAATTTCTGTTGAGAACAACCAGTCGTCGTGCGTTCCAAATTCCCATTCGTACTTTCCATGGCGCATCATTTGAAACATGGCGAGCGAATGCCATGCAAACCGAGACGCGTGCAGCCGATGTGATTACCAGTTCCCCTTTGAATTTGTTGGCCAATACCCTTGATGAGCCATCGGTGTCATTCAAACATGCCATCCTCCCAACAACAGGCACCGTGGTTCCTGCCACTTACCATCATATCTACTTTCCTCCAAGAACGCTTGAAAGTGACTTGGCACCTGATGGCTTTGAGAAAGATTTCCATCCACCTGAACCGTTTGTGGAACGCATGTGGGCAGGAGCTCGTTTGGAATTTAATCCAGTGAATCCATTACGTGTGGGCGATGAAGCGAATATGGTGACGCGTGTGAATCGAATCGAAACAAAGCAAGGGGGACGATTAGGTGATTCTGTGCTCGTGTGGCTTGATAAGGATATCCATAATGCTCAAGGTTGGGCAGTGCATGAACAAAGGTGTTTGGTCTATGCAACCAATAATCATCATGCATCTCCACGCATGATCAAAGGTAAAATGACGTAGAGGGATCAAGTACATATGAATCACTCATGTGGGATGAAAAGCAAGGAAATCAGCATCGTTTTCAAAGACGATTCAGCCAAGTCCTATTCTATTGTTTAGATACTCGGCTTTGACGTTTAATGCCCATCTTATCCATTATGATCATCCCTATGCTACCCTGCGTGAACATCATCCTGGTAAGTATTCCCACACACACATATATATGTATCGCATATCTAAATGGATCTACTTTATATATGCAAGATCGATTGGTGCACGGACCACTCTCTGGTACATTACTGATGACTCTCTTACGGACTCACATGGCTGAAAAACACGGTCAACTTGATGAGACGCGCATCCTATCCTTTGACTATCGGTGCCTAATGCCTCTCTATGTGGATAAACCCCTCACATTATGTGGACGACAAGTCTCAAATACGGATGATAATCATATGCTATTTGATTTATGGATCGTTGATCATGATAGTAATCTAGCTGTTAAAGGGAATGCTATTATTTCACATAAAGTATAAAGTATTGGATTATGAAAGATGTGGTTTTATTACAGCAATGTGTTGTGTGATGTATGCAAAAGGGTGATGGGTTGTTGTTGTATTATAGCAAAACGTAGTATGGTACACAATCAATGACTTGTAGATAGGTTACTCATCAAATCCATCATGGCATCTAATGAAATTAGGTTGTCAATAAGAGAACAACGAGAAAGAAAGAGAAATGACATACCAAGACTAGCCGAATGAACAGGATTTCGTAACTCAGGTGGTGATCGTAACGACTCGTATAGTGGATGTGATGGAGATGAAAGAGAGTGTTGTTGTTGTGGTGGCGAAGTAGATCGTTGTCTACTATCTTGTGGTCCTGCACCCATAGGTAGTAATGATGGCATGGGTTCTGAAAGGTCGTCTGTCCAAAGGTATTGCTCGATGGGAGAATCTCGTGTCCCTTGCAACATATCTTTGGGTTCAAGATCCACTTCCGGCAATCCTTTCAATCTTCTCCATTTGTTGGTCTTGTTATAATCATAATTGGTGGCTAGGTACCTGATACAACATGTTAATGAGGGTATACCATGAATGTCAAATACAAAAAACATACCAGAACTCTGCAAAAAAATCACCCGGTAACTCCCAACTTTCTGACATGGTTGGATCTCCACCATGGTAAACAGCACCATTGAGTAACATGGAAAAGCAGCGGTCATAATCCATCAAATCACGAAAGATAATCATTCTATCGCGCATATGGGGTGTGGGTATCAAATCAATGCGTGGATCGTGGGGGATAGCAAGTTGTAACAATGTGGGTTGTAGTCGTACACTCGATTTGCCAAGACGCGATAAGGTGGATTGTACACGTAGTTGTAATCGAATCTGTTGGATTGCACTTAAACTTGATGGAGCTGTTGTTGGATCAGAAGGTTCAGTCTTGATGGTTTCAGTAGCAGGTTCACTGATCGCATCCATATCGAATTGTATATCGTGTGTGGTGGATGCATGAGGCGTAGAAGCACCATCATCATGTAACATTGAAAATGTACCAGTCATACTATTATCTGGAGCGATACTGCTGCTTGTTTCTGATGCTGGTGGTTGTGGTGATAATGGCTGTTGCATCGATGCGTCCTCATTATTGTTGTTATTGTTGGTTGAAGTGTCTTCACTCTCTTCTTCAGTCTTTGCCATATTGGCAAATTGTGATGCCATCATAGGTTTAAGATCAATGTTGTTACGCGTATATGCATTAACATAAGCTTCGATAGCGTGAGGGGATGTTTTGGCCATATCATTAAGAGCTTCTTCGGTTAAATAAGGTGAATGGGTCGGGATCTGGATGCTGTGGTGCAAACATACAAATTGTAGTGTCAAGACGACGCCTTTAAGATACCAATTCTCAGCCTTATAACCATCCAACTTGGTCTTGATTGAATTAAGTTCCTTGGTTGCATGATTCCTTTGTTCTCGTAATGATCGAATTGTATTCTCCAAATCACGTAAATGTCGCTCCTTACGTTCACGAAAAGCTCGTTGAGCAGCGCGGTTTTGAGCCTTGCGCACTGCTGGTGACGCTGGATTAGGCTTACGACCAGGCTTTTTACGTATCTTGATAGGTTGACCATTGATATCCACAGTACCAGGTGCACCTGGTATCATTGGAGACGCTTGTTGTGGAAGAGCTCCTGGTGGGAAGCCTGGGTGTGGCTGTTGTTGTTGTTGGAAAGGAATAGGAACAATATGTTGTGGAAGACCTTCGTGAATCGACATTGATGATGAAGCAGGAGAAGCCATGGAGAATGCAGCAGCAGGAGAATGAGGTGGATGGTGAAGTTGTTGCATTAAAGGCATATGTTGTTGTGGATATGAGTTTGGTTGCGAATATTGTTGTTGTGAGGAATCAAGCTCCCATGGTAGATCCTGTTGTAAAAAGAAGGGATCGACATTATTGGAGTCAGGATTCATTTCGTGAAGCAAGACAAGCAAGAAAGAGAGTGTGCGTGAGAGTGGACAATCGAAGGCGGGAGAACTTAAGATGGCATTTGCGTGCTTGCTTGCTTTCCTCGGATAAATCCAGTCAATGCTTTCTCTTTTTTTCCCTCATAAGAACATTCTCTCTTGATCTTTATTCCATAACATGCAATAAAACGCATATGATAAATTACATCATGATGAATTATTACTTTCAATTATCTATTGATTGAACTCCATATCCACATTTCAAAATGCGGAGTATGGTTCATATGTGATACAACGAAAAGGCGATCTGCATCCTCTCAAGTGTGTGGTGCATCCACGTTAAACCCAGCAGTTATATTCCATGTGATTATAAAGACAACCATATCAACAGAGTTCAATGCAGCGTCTCATTCATCCAGTCACACATAAATGTCAAGCACACTTGACGTTGCACGAATGGCAGTGATGGCAAATGTTGTTTCTTCTTGTTGATTTCACAGTTACACTACTTCTATGCTTCTCCTACTTGCACATGACTTTGGCTATGTCACACACATGGGCAAAATATAAAAACGAAAGAGCTGTCATCAGGGGATCCAAGGTTAATGAGTAGGGGAAAATGATGACTCTCCTTAATTTACCTTTTTTTCCCACCCAAAACACAGATGATTGCCGCTAAGATGATGTTTACAGCTACTGCTGTACTTGAAACAGACACCGATTAGATTGGTTTCACCGTGAATGTAGAGGGATCTCAACATTACTGTACCAGTATTGCACAAAAGTTAAAGGAGTGTACAGTGTGTATGGGTCTCATTTAGCCACATGCACGCTATCTGGTTTAGCAATGACTACAAGAAACAGAAGCAGCCCATGTGGCAACAGATTATTCTCCTCATCATCGTTGCTTGTCCTCCTTTTGGTATGCAGAACCTCTACACCAACTACTACTATTATTCACACCCCAACCCCCAAAAACAACCGGTGGGAGCCGGTGCAGCTGTGTTATGCCTATATTTGCCTTTCCATTCTTTCTTCGTTCCTCCTTCTCTTTCTCTCTTTTTCTTCTTTTACTTTTTTGCTTTATATTTACATGACTGAGATTGCTTTTGAGCACTTTGATCCCGCGATAGAACTTTGCAGTGTGGATGCAAATGGTCGTCTTGTTCGCCCTCGCAAAAAACCTGGTCGTAAACCTAATCCACCTTCACCAGCACAACGTAAAGCCCAAAATAGAGCAGCACAACGGGCTTTTCGGGAACGAAAACGACGAGAAATGAAAGATGCTGAATTCAAAGTACAACATGCTCTGTGCGCTCGGGATGAAGCTATACGTGAAGCCAAAAAGTTGCGGAGACGAGTCAAGCAACTCGAGTTTGAAAACAACTTTCTCAGGGGTCACGTCTTGTCACTCAAAATGGCATGTTATGCCAACCGTGTGGATGTTGATAATTATATTCATCGCGGCACACGCGACTATCTTGGCAATGAAAAACTGCAGAAATCAGCTGCTCGTGGTATTCCTGCCAATCTTGAATTCTTTCTTGATCACGATTATCATGTTATTTATCTACAAGACGATTATATACCTGCTTCGATCGACAGTAATTCATCAACAACACATTCTCCGCAACCATCTTCTCTTGGAAGTGCATCATCTCCGTCATCTATCAACACTACTTCGGCTCCCAATTCTTTCAATCCCTTTGAAGCACTTTTACTTTCACCAAAGCTTTTAGCACGAGGGCAGCATGCAATGCCTGGCAGCTTTGATGATATGAACGAACCATTAATAATGGAACCATTACCACCACTTGATCTAACTCAAGCTGTTTCTGTACTTGCACCACAGCTACATCAGCTTCAACAGACCTACAATGGTCAACAAGTCGAACCAAGCATCATTCAAGGTCTAGTTCACACTCAGATGATTTCTGGTTTAATGGATCAAATTACGAAACCCGACTTTACAATCGATCAAATTCCTCCAGAACTAGCTGCACTAATTCCTTCAGAGTGGCGATCATCCCTTTATGACTATAGTGTTCGTAATCCATCACTCGACACACAAACAAATAACAAAACAGCCAGTGAAGAGATTGCAGAAATATGGGACCAACTTATAAACCAACAACCGCTCCCACCCACAAAAAAGAGCCGTTGTACAATTGGTCCTAATGGAGAACGCACCTATCCACCCATGACACCCATTGAATTTGTGGAAGAGTTACGTCTCATTCCACGCAAGGATAAGAAATTCCTTACCATGTTCGAGCCAAGTAAGTTATTATTATAAAAATGTTAGATGCATTATCACTCATGCTACTTTTTTAAGCTGAACTACAACGCAAGGTCCCTCATGATCTGCGTATTGACGTGATTCCAGGTGCCGATATGCGAGACCAAATGATCCTATTTCAGGATTACTACGATGCGAATGAATTGTTCAACTGCCTGCTTGACTCGGCCATGTTTATGGGTGGATCCATCGGTAATCAAGACCACTGGTTTGTTCCTCCAAGCTTTTTACGCAAATATTGGTACTTGTGCCCTAGCAAGATCCCTGATCGTGTTGATAACTGTGTTGAGATTGTATTTTACCTTGGCGAACGCATGAGTGGTATGATGGTGTCACGAAAGCAATTGTACATGGAACGTGAACGCTACCCCAACTACTTTCCATCCGTTTCACCTCCTTCCAACAAGGCTAATATTGAGGAGATTCATCATCAGGATTCACCCAACAACGATATGCTTATTGATCCACCACCACCGCCACTATCAGCAGCAACACCAGAAACAGATTATCCATACCAGGAAGACTCTGACGATGATCATGTGGATACAGAAACTGATTCCAATAGCGATACAACGTCGATACCTGTCACAGATGATATGCCACTAGGTACCTACTACCAACATGACTCATATCTATATTGCTCACTTTTCTATATTCAATAGCCAATGCTCTCACTATTTTGGAGACCATGCCTAGATTCACATCCATTGGCACTTTACGGTGATAATAATCAATCAGCAGCACTTTATTCGTCTGTTTAAATATTCACAACGCCTTTTGTTAGCGCACACGCACACTAATGTAATCGTTATTGTTTGTAAATATCGTCCCTTGACAACATGCACCCTTTTCATTCACCCTTTGTTTTCCTTCAATACTTCTCCAATGCGTTTTATGTAGATGATCAATGTTGGTCGTTATTACGATTAAGGGGAATCCACGTGGTTATATTTCCTTCCTAATATCTAGCTACTGAACGTGTATGACATGAGAAGGGGAGAGTCTCTTAATATCAAAGTTCTTGATTGACATCAGATTGATTGTTGCAAAGATCAACATACATGGAGAACGAAGGTGCAAGTCGTGGTGTCATGGGTGATGATCCGCTACTGGTAGATGATGCATCCTCCACAACGGGATGATGTTGTCTCATCATATTACTACTGGAACTGCTGCAGAAACGAGTGGCATGATTACATGCTGTCGTTGCATGATGTTGCTGTTGTTGAATGGTGTTTTGAATCGTGGTTGCATAGATACTGGGTAATCTTTGTTCCACAGATGATTTAACTTGTTGATGTGGTGGATCGATCTTGATCAAGTTGGTATGGTGATTGTTGTTTTCCGAAAGGGTTGTTGTTGCAGTTGAGATATTGCAGGCTTGTTGTTGTTGTTGTTGACTAGCAACAATAAGTCGCAATGGGCGTGGTTGACCATGTTTAAGCAAGTAACGATAACATGCAACGCAAAGGTTACGTCGGGATGCAGACTTGGTATTGCAGTTACGGCAAATTGGTTTCACTTTAGGGGGACGTGGTGATTCAAGAAGAGACATCATGGTTGTGTATGACAATGGCGGTGATTGCTGATGCGTTTCATCAAAGGCATAGTTGGCTACTTCGACTGCATTGCATAGCTTGCTTTGATCAAAGTCATGCAAATTGAAACGAAACAACTGATTGATGACATGATTCAATCGATATATGTGATCTTCTTTAGCCATACTTTCACATTCTAGAAATCGTACATCCGTGCGCCCAGGTGTTGTCGCGTGTCGTGTGTATTGAAACAAATGCAATAACCAAGTCGGAAACATGATGAACTGAGGTGAAATAAATGACATGCTCTTATCCTTGCTTGCTCTGAAGAATACAACAAGTAGTCGCATATCGTGATATAGCTCCGAAGAATATATAGGACGTGAAGCCTTGCCAACACCAATATGACACCGAAATGAACCATTCATGTGTCGTCCAATGACCTTAATATGGACGGGTGTTCTGATCACGAAACAATTACGGTTTTCGGTCGTAGTGGTGTTCGGGATGGTGATGGGTTCCAATACTGCATCTGTCAAACGGCTATGTTGGGTTGGTTTAAGATAAAAGCCAGCATCCAAAAGACACTTTGTCCAACGAGTCATCAACTCATCATCGCGAATATACGTCGGCGGTGACTGCTGTGGATTATGCTGCTGCTGCTTCTCTTCAGGTGCAAGTAAGCTGGCAATATCCATCAAAGAAGTAGCAAGAATAAAAAAAAACAACGTGTACCGAACCAGGGGCACCTGCCGGTTATTATCATTACCACGGCAATTGAGTAAACTTACATGCCGTATTGCAAGAATCCTTCTAAGAACAAACATGTTATGATTCACTTTTATACCCATCCAATGATGTGATGAATAAATATTGTCATAGTACAATTGCTCGTATGTTATCGATCCTGTAGTAATGAACAATTGATATAGTATTTTTAAGGAACTTGAATACAACAACGTGGCAGAGTCATTTTCACAACTAAATAAAGAATTGAAATGCTTCTCTCCTGATAGAAGCTCTCCACTCCTTTATGCTATCTTTATTTTCGCCCACGCCACATACAATACATTCTATTATATCTTATCTTCCAGCTTTATGTCAAAATGCTCTACAAAGTCAAGGTCTCCAGAAGCAGCATGTTTCTTTTGTCAACTTGACATTGATTGTAATGTGAGCAATAAACCAAACCAGCATGACTCACAGTAGAGCATAGAATCATTACGATTATATAAAGAGAAGAATGTTTAATCAATAAAATGCTACTCAATATATTATGCAGCTCAAGCATACATATGCATGTGCCCGGCAAGCATGCATCTACACAGTGATGCTATATTATTTACGTTTTTCGAAATGCACCCAGACACCATTACGGGGTTTGGTAGTGAGAACAATCTTGGTATCAATGATATTACCAGGTTTAAGAGACATGGTGAATTGATTGATAGTGCAAGCAATGACAGTACGGAGCTCAAGGATTGCCAAATTTTTGCCAAGACACGAATGGGGTCCAAGAGTAAATGAAAGATCAGGAAACTCGTGCTGCTTGTCATGTGGAAGATTATTATCAGGAATCCATCTAAATGGATTGAATTCGTGTGGTTTAGGAAAAACACCTTGATTCATTTGCAAACCACGCAAGTTGCACCAAATCTCTGCACCACGAGGCACAACGACGCCATCCACAACGGTATCATGGTTGACGTGCACAGGAATGAAAGCTACAGCTGGATACTTTCTCATGGTTTCTCGATAAACAGCCGTCAACAAGGGTATTTGGGATAGTTTTTCTGCAGTAATGCTTGCAGGATCCACAGGTGCTGGTCCTAGAACAGCGTTCACTTGTTCGAATAGTTGTTGTTGGATATCAGGATGCTTTGCTAATTCCGAAAAGCAAAAAGCAAGTGTATGTGCAGTGGTGTCATATCCTGCAAATGTTAATGATAACATGTCGTTCACCAAGTCCTCGTATTTCCCATCGTATTTCCCACTTGCATAGGCACATGCTGCCACAGATCGGAAGGTACCATCTTGCTTATCAGCTGCCAATGCATCTTGTAAAGAATCACGGATAAAGTCCTTGAGTCGCTCACGTGAAGGTCGAAAAGCTCGTTGTGCCCAATTTGTATGGTTGATGCCAAAAGGTAACCATGCTTCCACGGATTGGAATCCAAGACCAAGTTTAAGATGTTCATTCTATACATGATAGATAAAATGAATCATCATTGTCATTTCCAGCCATGTTGCTTCAGTAAAAATATACATACCTTGAGATTAGTCCTTCCACCCACCATATCATAATCCAAATCGCCACGTCCATAGAGATAAAAGTTGATAACATCCATTGTCAAATTTTGAAAGAGCTCGTCCACTTCCAAAGCAGTGCCTTGGTTGGCATGTTCCTCAAAGACATTCAATAATTCCTTGGTACGTGTTGCCACGTAAGGCAATAGGTTTGGGACTAGTTGCCGTGATTGAAATGGAGGTAAAAGCACATGTCTACGCCATCTCCACTCCTTTTAAAACGATATGTATGAATCAGTTGTTTTGTCATTGATAAATAAATGATGTTATTTTACCTCTCCGATAGTATTGTTGATACTCTTGCCCCCAAAGACGAGATTTTGAATAAAGCATATCAGGTTGCCACGTTGCACATTGGTTGCAGGGTTCTTATTCTTTTGCCTTGTTTGTCCTTCGATAAGCACATCTTTGATTCCTTTGAGGGTATTGACAAGCACAAGTGGTGTTCCCATGATAGACCATACAACACTGACAGGAGTTTGTTGTCTATCTTGACCAACTTGGATAAGAAACTCTGATAGTTTATCTGAAGTGTCGCTCGGTGGAGGAACCAGACCAAATGCAGCCAACCAGAAATTGTTGGTCTTTGCCAGCGGTGCATGAACGAGAGATGTCGCATAACGACGATATGTATAGCGGACCACAAGGAGCAATATGATAGCCGTTGGTACGCCAGTATAAAGTTGGTCAGTGTAGATTACTGTAGATAAAAGTCCCATGGATGTATATTATGCTCTTGTCATTATTTTTACCATGGTGCTTATATATTCATCGTTTTACTTTTGCATTGTGCTGAACGACCGTCTTTTGAGAGAATGGGCAAATCAGAGAGCAGCTTTCATCTCAGCCAATGGGGGATGCCATTCTTTGTTGTACAATTCACCCCAGCGTCCTTCACAATGAAATAATGCAGTTCCCCTTGTATTGTTTATAGGTAGCAAAAGGGGAGAATCATCTTATGTAAAAAAAAAAAAAGAAAGATTACAAAGACGCGCATGATTGTTCCAGAAATGTTTCCAAGTTAGGCTCATCATTAAGCAGTTGATGAATGTTCATTGTCTGATTAACTAGTAACCCATCATTATCTTATCGTGCCAGCTATGTCATTCTCTTGTAATTATGTACAGAGGGATGTATCAATAAGCTATAGATCACCACCAGTCTGTGATTTTATTTGCATTACTATCGCAGCAAGCAAATTCTTCGCTTCTTTTTCCCTTCAACGGCTCAACCAAAGCCCCCACAAATTCCCATGGACAACACTGCTCAACAATCAGAACCAAGTTCTTCATTACCAACAGACAACTCGGCAATGCGTCCTCCAAGTCATAATGGCAATCGTGAATCCACGAATGAGAGTTATGCACACACTACAGAGCGGCCTTCTCCATATCGAGTCCGCTTGTTTGTTCTAAGCGGCGCTTGGGGTCGTTTATCCCGAGCAAGACGAGTCGTTATTCTATCATCAATAGTGATTGTAATAGCTCAGGTATAAAAAACGATGATATCGTATTGGAATCAGATATGTCTAGTAATACGCATATAGCTCATTAGCATCATCATTGCATTGGTTGATCCCACGAGCGCACTTTGTGATAGGCCATTGGATATATTCTTGATAGTATACCTTGTACGCTCAGTGGCCAATCTTCCTTTGATCCTATATCATCATCTTCGTCCTCCACGATCAGGAAATCAAGATACCGAAAATGATAATGAACGACGGGTTGAATGGACTGATCGGTAAGCTAAAGATACCTTTGACATGATAGCTACGTAATACTCATATGAATTAGGTTGAAGTCACTATTCGACATTTTCGGCATTGTGTGGTTCATTATCGGCAACTACTTTATCTTCACTTCCGGACAATGTGCACAAAGTTCACCCACATTATTCTACACAACACTCGTATGGATCCTTTTGGGATACGGTCTCGTGGTGGTGCCATTATTCCTTTGTATTTCAGTCATATTCTGCCTTCCTTGTGTATTAGGTAACATGCTCTTCTTTCAGGTTGCAGGAATATGATGACATTGACATTGTACCACAATGGATTGTAGTTTTGATGCGTATGCTACGTCTTGGATATGCATCAGGTCTAGTAAGCGGTGCAAGTAAGGCAGAAGTAGAAACGATCCCTGTGTTCAGGTACAATGCAGCCAATGAAGAAGAAAATACCGAAACAGCTACATCTTCACAACAACCCCAGCAGAAACCGAAAAAGAAAACATCCTTCTTTCGATATATGCTTCGACGACCTAATGAACAAGAGAACAGTGATGTGGTTTACGATCCGATTACTATCACACCCACCGAAGATGCAGTTTGTTCCATTTGTCTCTCTGAATACGAACACGGTGATCTCATATGCAAATTACGGTAAGCTATCGTTGAATCTTCCAATTTGATAATACAAATGTGTCTAATTATCTTTGGGAATTAGGTGTGGACACCATTATCATAGGGATTGTGTGCATGAATGGCTCTTGCTTAATTCAAGTTGTCCTCTCTGCAAGCGTGATTTCCGAAAAGAAGACTCTGTAGATGATGCTGTATAGTATTATATCATTTGCTTGTAATATATTGGTTGCATGATAATATAGTATATATTGTAATGGATTTGGGAATGTGTCAGAGTGTGTTACAATTGGGTGGAACCACATATGACGTTCAGTTCATCTGATCGTTTTTATGCAAATATTTTCATTGAACAGTGGCATGTGCCCATTTTAGTCACGAGTTACAGTATCATATCAATTATGTACATTAGCTTCTCTAGCTAGTTTCCAGCCGGTGCAACTTGTTCCAAGTGGTAGTAGCAGTCATGGGTAACAAAAAGTGTACCATCTCCCGTGTCGCTCAGTTTATAGTATAATATGACGCGTATGTTTAAAGAATAAATGTATTCAGATTCTCATTTAATATGATGTCTGATACAGCATACATGACATGTTCCAATAACTTGCTGTCGGTAGCATCGGTGTAATGGCAATAGATGCGTTTTGAAGGATTATGATTGAGCCGCTGGAATCGCTTGCGGAAGTATACGCATATCTGGTCAACATCATCATCAGGACCTATTAGTTCCACCGGATGAGTCCTTGCTTCATTGAGCCGTGTCATAGAGATGATCCTGTATTGAATACCTTGGTAATCGGGAAAGTATTGTGATATAGGAGAAACTTTGATCTTTTCACGGAATATATCGATCTTGTTGAGAAACAGAATCATTGATGTTTTCACGAACCATGGCGAATTGCATATGCTGTCGAAAAGCATGAGGGCTTCCAGCATCTAAGTTTTGTATATAAGTCTCGTGCACAATGTCTTGAAGATTTCTATAAACTCACTTGATTCTATACGTGTTTATATATTGTCAGTATACGCGGTGGTGGGTCGGTAGAGTAATTTGGAAGATACTTACTGAATCCCTATCTTCGACCAGACATTGGTCATACCCACTAATGGCAACAACAAATAGGATGGCAGTAACATTATCAAAGCAATGTATCCTATATAATATGGTTTAGTAATGTCATAGGTAGCAGCTGATTGAAAATTAATGATTTTTGAATACCATTTCTTCCGTTCACTCCGTTGACCACCAACATCCACCATTCGATATGTTAAAGGACCCAAGTGAAAGATGGTTTCAACGATGCCTGTGGTTTTTGCACGACAGCGGATGATATCTTGATCGGTTGGTAGATACTCTGGTTCCCATAAACGATCCAATTGGGTATAAAAACTAAGTGACCACTCTCGGGATTTAGATGCCACGCTCATATCATCACCCACTTGCCTCCCTTAGAATCACATTTAAGCGAGACTTACTACGGAACATTATCATGAAGAGCAAATGAATTTCCATGTTCATACGCATTCTGTATTCCTTCATCTGCCCAAAGTTTCTTCAAGACATCGAGATAATCACGAGGAAAGGGCTCATCTTTAGCCAACGGCGGCATCTCTCGGAAGAAACTCCGTGCATCTTCCTAAAGATATGGTATCTTTTAAGAACGCCTGTTGATGTAGCAGATGTAATCATATGGTACCTGAAGTTGCTCGTCATGGATTTCGAGATCGAGTTGCTGTATAATTTCGAGTAGCGTTTGCATGATACTGAATATATTACTAAACACAATGACGCGATAGCTTTCTCGTTCCGATGCACTAAATCCAGCTGCATGCAATAAACGCATTTGCTTCAGCACGGTTGATTTGCCTGATTCACCAGCGCCTGACAAAATCCTCTTATCAGTTACTCTCTCATGCGCGTCGGTATGTTTAATCTCGAAATATGGGAGTGTCACTTTACCGAGCAACAATAGCTTCACTTCTGTTTTCATGCGTCGTTCATCGGTCTTGATTTGCTTGTCAATGGAGCGATTGGTCTCAATTTCATGGACATCGGAAGTCTCTTTTGCGCAGCATTGTCCCATGGCGAATCGAGCAAACACCCAACACTTTCAAGAGGAAAAGATATCTCCTTGCACCTTATCCCAAAAACCACACGCATCCCCGTTTTAATATCAACTGCTAGTAGTATATGTATGTTATTTGAGAGAGAGTTTTCAAACGGTTTGCAGTTGCATTGCTCGTAGATAGTAACCATTTGTTACCATGACAATGCTTCTCTTTCAACGTTTGGTATCTCGAAACTTCCATGCATCCTTACACAACCCTATCAGGAAGAATAATGGCCATTGTCTACATGTAAATAAAAGATGCAATGTATTGTATTATAAAGTTACTATGTCTATTCTATGCTTTCTTTTGTTTTTGTCGTTTACGAGCTTTCTTTTTAGCAGCCAACTCAGGATTGGCGACAGCTTCAATGGCACGTTTGGCTTTTCGTTCTTCTCGTGCATCAAGATTGCGTTGGCGAACACGTTGATATGCTGCGAAATATACAGTGGATCCCGCTTGCTTCTGCAAAAGCTGGAGCACTTGATTTGCTAATTGCTTCAGCTCATCTATAATATATATATATATCAATAAAATGTTCCCTTTGCTATTTATGATAATCTTGGTATCTTACCAAAACCTTCCACCTTGGTTTTGTCGTCATTGGTGATCTTGTACATAGGAGCAATCATGGTCACCAGATAGGGCGGTAATTCATCACTAGGCACGTGATTGGCGACAGCAGCGAACCATTTAAAGATCGAAGCACGCTGTAATAAATGATTGATAGTTAGCTGATGTTCATTGTTAATAAAGCGTTTGACTACTTACCATTCGATGACCTGTTGTATTAGAACCACCACGAGCAACAAAAGAGAATCGTCGAAGCATCCAATAATGAGAATTGTGCTTAATAGGCTGATCAAGTTTACTTGAGCTTGCTTCATCAATAGCATCTGTTGCACTGGCTTTGTTTTCGCTCTCCATCTCATTAATATCTTCTTCCGGTGGCAAGTAGAAGAAGCACTTGCTGATAAAGACAAGATTACGTAAAACTTGATTGGATTGCTCGTCTGTAAGATGTTCACTCTTGAGTTGCTGCAAGAATCGCATTGTAATATCACGCAAGTTTTGCTTTTGCAGAAATTCGCAAGGTTGACCATCCGTATATGTGCGATGCTCGGGATCGATACCAGAGAAATAAGAACCAAAGAGTCGTGCTGTTGATATACGGACCCATGTGTGTGGATGCACAAGCTGCTCTGATACCAATTCCCAAAATTCGGTATCACGCATGAGATCGGGGAACAAGGTGGAAATCTTGCTTGCAGTGTTGAGTGCGTAATAAACCACTTCCCAAGGAATATCCACTTCCATATCATCAGTTTCAGATTCTTCATCCACCTCTTCTTCTCGATGTTCTTGAAGAATTCGTATAATACGAGGAACCACATTCGATGCGAGTGATTTTGATGAATCTCCAAGCACGTCGATAATCAAGCCATATACTTGACAGGCGGCACGTTGCAGATTTTCCTTGCCTTGTTGATCGGACCAAGTGTTCAAAAGTCGATACATTGTCTCCAATTTGTCTTCGGTACAACGAGCTGCAAGTTGCTTGATTAATTCGGCAGACATTTCACGACATCTGGCAGAATCGTCGTTGATCAAGCGTAGCACCAAACCCAAAAACATTGGTTCCACAAATTGTAAGAGAACTTGATCACCAAACTTATCAATGACTTGATGCAACAATTCCATGATTGATATACGACCGCTCTCATGAATATATTCAAGATTCTTGATGACAAAGCTGATTTGCAACTTGAGACGGTCTTGGCTTTGTGGATAGTCCATAAGGAAAGCAAAGTATGTTGCACGTGCTTGATCACGTATCTCGCGGGCTTGGTTTGTCACCATGACTTGGGATATATGCTCCATCAAATCGTAGAGCTCAGGTGCCATAAGTTTACGTGAAATGATTGCTCGTATCAAACCAAACACCGTACTTTGTCGATCTGGTTCTTCAATATCAGGCTGGATGGTCACAATCAAATACACAAGCTGATTATCAGTGATTTTCCATTCAGGATCGCGAATGCACACTGTCAAGAGCTTGATACAATTTTGCACCGTATCTGATTTTGTAGTACTAGCTTGCTTGATCAATTGGAAGTTCCGCTTAATAACAACCGGCATCAATCGTTGAAGAGAGGGTAGAGGATAACGCATCAATAAACGCATGACTTTGCAAGCAAGGATAACATTTGGCACATGACTCGAGTGCATGGTATTAACAACAGTTGCTGCGAAAGGATCCAGTTTTTGTTGGTGCATTGGATCTTTTCCATCAAACTTGTCTCGACGAAGTGCAGTATGGAATAGCGACAAACCAAAAGCGACAAATCGATATGCATTGACCTTGTAGTGATCCACAGGACCGGTACCAGGACGCTTCAATTGCACCTCATAGTTTTTCTCAAGTTGACTCTTCTCCACTGTATTCTTGGGTTTGACCTTGAATGCATCCAAATTTTCAGTCACCAAAGCGGATGAAAAGTCAAGAAGATCCAATGATCCAAATTCAGGATTTTGCACCAAGCCTGTCGATACACGCTTCAAGATATTGTCAACCTTGTTCAACACCTTGAGACTTTGTGTTTCAGCCATGATATCACGGAGGGGAACAAGCATCACATAAACATTGTTGAAGTGGATGACTTTGCTCAGCTGCTCATATGTGCCCAAACTCTTTTGGTTCTTTGCTTCCTTTGTCTTTCCAGTCATTTCATCAGCTTCCTTTTCTTGACCAGTGGCACCAAATACATCATTCACAAGTACTTGAACGATCTCCTCGAGACAGTGATCAAGACCACCAACAGCTACATGTGGAATGGTCTTGCTGATGAGCATATTCACAGTGTAGCCAAGCACATGAAGTTCATAGCCCTTGGTCAATGCTGTACGCAGCTCCTTGATAATAAATGACAAATATGTAGGTCCCAAAAAGGCATTGATTTTGAGGAGAGTTTCTCGAATAATATCACGCACATCTTGAGCACGGCTGCGAAGCATTTGACAAAGACTGATCAACAATGAAGGAAGGTTGATACGCATTGTTCGCTCGGGAAGTCTACGCAACAACTTGGCTATACCAAGGGCGACAGGCATACGAATAATGACTGATTTACGGCTCTTGGTGTTGAGTAGATACTTGTTCAATTGTGGAAGCATTTTCGTGATAACCATATCATGGATCTTTTCAGCATGGCTCTTTGTTTCCTTCTCTTGTGATTCATTGTCTACTTGTTTGGAAGCTTCTTCTTCTTCTTTCTTCTGCTGATTCATGAGCTGCTCAGAAGAGCGGAATTCAATCGTAGTCTTTTGACGGCCCACCACCTTTGCTGCCATTTCATCTGATACTTCCACATCTTGCAAGTCAAAGTGGAAAGCATCCAAGATACCAGCAACAATTCTCACGTAAAGTCGTTCCATATCCTCTTTTTGAATAACAAGATCCATATACTGCTTGAAAAGCTGATAGTATTGGCTCCATTTAAGTTGACGTGCCAAGGCGGAAATGGCTTCAATTGCACGGCTCACTAAATTGTGCTCAGTGACTCGGTTGGATTCATAAAAGAATGCTGTGACAAGAGGAACCAATACACCATTGATAGTGGAACTGCCAAAGACACCTGTATCAGCCACATCAGCCAAACGAACAAGGGCACGTTCTCGTCGATGAATCTGCATATGATACACATTGTTGAAAAAGTTGGCTTCTTCATCACCGTTGAAAAGCAAGGGAACCATATCAGCGAATATCGGCATTGTTGGGAATGTCTTGACGGCAGTATCGAGTACACCAATAAACTCAACACGGATAAGCTCCACTCGATTCACCAATCCTCGTTTGATGGCAGGGTACACAATGTGATTGACATATCCGGTCAACTTTCCATATTCCTTCTCATCGTCTTGTTTATCATGAACAGTTCTCAGATACACATTCATGCAGTTTGTAGCAGCTCCACGGACAGCCATTTCATCAACGTCATGCATGTTATGAATAAATTGATGCAATAGTGGTAACCAATGATGGTGATTGAAATCGGAATGTAATTCGTCGGCAATGGTATTGAGTGCATCAAGCATGCGATCATAATCTGGTTCGTCAAGTCGCTTTTGCGAATATGAATTGAGTTCTGTAATAAGGTCGCCCACTTTGGTCAAAGCTGGGTTCACTTGCACGAAGGTCTTGAAAAGTTGCTGCAATGATACACGACATTCCCTGCTACGTAATGACGAGAAAAGAAGTGAAGCAGTGTTGTAGTACTGATGATAAAGCATTGAATCGCATTCAAATCCAGGGATGATTGGAATAAGCTTAGTCCATAATTCCAATATGTGGTTCTTTGTTGATTCTGGAATTTGTCGACTTGGTTTCCGCAAACTTGGTAACAATACATCAACAATGACCGCTGCTTGTTCGCCATTTTCAGTAAAGGGTGCTAGTCGAGAGACAATGACAATTTCCCGAATCGTATATTGGCTGGTACCGAATGCTGCATCATCTTTCGATTGGGTAAGTCGAACATGCAAGCTCTCAAGCAACACGTTGACATAAGGCAATATCATGCGATCTTTCAGTGTACCCTCGTCATCCCGATCACAAGCATCAAGAATAGCTTCAATGATACCCAGAATTGTAGAAAGATTCGATTCGATAATCTTCTTCGCACCCAATACTTTGATCATCTGAGGTAGCAATGATTCCTCCCAATCAATAAAGTAGGCAAGGCGTTCCATACGATCAGTCCATGTAGCAAACAATGCCAAAATGGGTGCTCTGTTGAGTGCTGCTTCATTTGGTAGACCAGGAACTCGTGGTGCAACAAAGGTGCTAAAGATGGCTGGTAGATAGGGGCTGAAATCAAACTCTCCATGCAATCTGAATATTTCAATAAGTCGTTGCAACGCTTCATTGTTGATTGCTCTCAATTGGTTGCTCTGATGAGTGTCACCACCACGCTGTGTGTATTTGCCGATATACAACAAAATCTTCATGAATGGGGACAAGAATTGAATAATCTTGGAGCTCATAGTTGATATCAATCCTTTCAAGAGATCAAGGAAAGCATTGTGTCGTCCAAAGGGTATATCTTTCATGATGCGATCACCTTCATTTGAGAGAGCAAATTCGATAATCTTGTCATTTTCATCTTTCATTTCATCCGAAATCTGAAGGATCGATTTGTAGCCTGCCAATGGCAAATCAAAGAAGTACTGAATTTCATTCTCTTTGCAGAAAACGAGTGAGTCGAGAATGGCCACCTTACGATTGGACTTGACTGCACGCTGAGCATAACGACCATATAAGATTCGCATAACAACTGGCATTAATCCACGACGGTGAGAAGGATCGATCATAGCTTGTTCTTCATTGCCAAGGAACATCATCAATTCATCACGGAATTGTTCCTCATCGAGAAGATTGCGAAGGTTATCACCATATTGACGAACATGACGATCTTTCCAAGCCAATAGACATTCTAGAGCCGCTTTCTGTAATTTGGTGTCGCTTTTGGCTATCAAGCGCATAAAGATAGCATGCAACTCTGTGCTCATATACATGTTGCGAGGATTGGAGAATGCTCCAAAAAGGTCGAGCCAAGCAAACAACTTGGTTTTGACAACTGCTTTGGTGCGAGGTAATAATGTCAGATCATGTGCATCATGATCAATATCCATGCTGTCATCATGTATCTCTGCTTGTTCCTGGGTATCTTGCTCCATCAAATCGTCACTTTCCAATGCAGTCTTATATTCGACATCGAGGAATGACATGAACAAAGGAACGAGTTGCTCTCCATGTTTCTCGGCAATCGTGGTAGTGCGTTTAAATGATTGAAGAATCAACTTGTAATAATTCCAATAATCCATGTATGCATCCTCTTGATGAGAGAGCTATAGAATAAAATACGTTAATATAATCTCGTAGATATTCATCGATAAAGAGATACATACCTTAACAAAGAGAAGTGCAAATTCTGCTGATGATTCATCGCGTATTGCCGTTAGAGCTTGGTCTGCAACAGTACGATGCTTGTTCAAGTTTGGACAATCGAACGAAATGTTGCCAATCTTAGTTGCTTGTCCAGTCTTGGTCTCTGGTTGCTCAGCACTTTTTTCAAAAGCACCTTTGGAGAAGCCATCATATACAAGTTGTGCCTGGTCGTCGAACTTGGAAAGCTCCTTGAAGCACACATTCCAGTACTCTTCACTATCGAGTTCAGCACATTCTGCAAGCAAATTGATAGATTCCTCCCACATGGGTCGAAGATGGATATTCAACAAGCCTTGTGGAAAATTAGTTAAATGTACATACAACACTTGCACCATCGCTTATACATACCAAGTGCCATTCGCAATGGGAAATCTTGATACAAAGCTGGTAAACGCCCACTGCGCGCAATGATGGTAAGTTTTTGAGTAAACATGATCTTATCACGGAAATCTTGCAATGATAATTCTGCTTCTTCGAGATCAGTTGCGACATGTGCAAGCTCACACGGTTCGTCTTCGCGATGTTGGCTGTCCTTGATCATCAAAGGTTGGTCATATAATGCGAGAATCTTGCAAGTGTAAAGCCGGCAGTTGGATTGATAAGAGGACAAGTTGTATTTCAATAAAGGATAGATGTTGGCCAAATGCTCTGTACTGAACTTGTCATTGTTCTTGGTACTATTGAAAGCTTGTTAGTACTAGCATAATCAATCCCAAGTCCCAAATACATACCTGGATCGTAAATGGTCAAGATATTGGAAGACACCGCGAAGAACAACTTCGTTACGACCATGAGCCTTCAATAACTGGTCTACAAATTTGTCGTGGAAATCCAATGGTGATGCAGGGCTGCCGTTGGTAGTGATGAGCTTGGTAATCGTTTCAATGCAATAGCCAATAAGCACTTGTAGAACGAAATTTTTGTGCGCAACCACGAAGCTGGTATTAATGACAGTGTCATCTTCTTCATTAGATGTAATATAGCTGTGAAGCGAGTCAATCAAATGGTCAATGGCTGGAATGGCTGTTTCTGGAAGGTGGACATGTTGCAACAAGGACAAGGAAGCCGAAAGAAAAGTGATAGCAGAAGAATCATCCGAATCGCGTTCCTAAACAAAGGGTTAATATGTAATTAAAACTGGTATCATTATCCTGCTTACCATTGAGAAATCAAAGCTATTAAGAGCATCACGCTCATTTGTCCAATCATACTTGTCAGAAAGTACTTGTAGCAACTTGTTGGACACTGTGTTTGTTGGAAATCGCAAGAGACCCTCAGGGGTAATAAAAGATGAAAGATGATCTTCAGGCATGCTGAAAGCACCAGAGGAAGTGATTTGTGAAAGCAATAGTATGGTTTGTCTAGGATGTGTTTCAATCTTGGCAGCCGTGTATCTAATAATACAATATGAAGTAAGCATCCGAAAGTCTCTAATGTACTTACTTAACATACCTGACAACATATGGACCAGCAGCTTGAGCGAAATCATTCCAATCCAACTTTGACAACCCAAGGAAGAAGCCATAAACAAGATCGACATTATCGAATGTAATCACTGATTCGAGCACCATACGAACACCACTCAAGACACTTTTAAGAGATCCAAGCGTCAAGATACCAGCGATCACATTGAGAGCTTCATTATAAAGATAATCGGAGTAGGTGTTGCTTGGTTGTGCAAAAACAGCTTGTGCAACACGCTGCATACGTTGTACGATCGGCACAAAGTCTAATTTCACAATAAGCATTGGAGAAATATAAATGTTGGAAACACCAATTACCTTTGACACGTTTGCCTTTGCGCACAGTCACCATGACATTAAGTACAGAAAGAAGAATAGCAGTCTTGATTCCATCCAACTTGGGTAATTCAAGCTGACGATCCAAATTGACAAGGACAATATCAATAATAGGCTCAAGATGTTCTGCATTGGTGTGATGGACCAAAAGCAATGTTGACTTTTGTATTAAACCAACAAGAGGATGTGATTCTACATTAGGAATATCACTGTTAATACCCATGCTTTCATTGTCCTTAAGACACTTACGTAAATGATCATCAGGCATCTCCTGATTAAGAATCTGCACCAATAACTCATTATAGATAGGCTCTGCTTTGGTATGGAGTCGGTGATCAATTTGCTACATTGACGGCATTAATCTTGACATGTTCATTGTATATATCACATGACTCGTCCCAATAAATACCTTCATGCTCTCAAAGAATAGCATTGATAAACCTTCAACATATTCCTCAGTTCCATTTTCAAGCAACGATTGCAAGATATGTTTGATGAGATCCGATAGCTTCTCTTTCCGTGCTTTTCGCATCAGGAATGCAAACGCTTCTGCAGTGTATCGTCGAATATGAGCTCTCACATGTTGATCTTTGCCGAGTAAATGACACATTTCACTATATGAAAAGAGGGTTAACAAGGTAAACTGATAATATGGAAATCAAGGATACGTACGAGAAGACCGAGCATAGGTCATTGAGCAGTTGCCTTGAAAGATACTTGAATAGATATGCCATAGAGTTGAAGAGGGACTGTGTGTGTGCGACGTTGGATAAGCCAGTGAATATCTTTATCTTGTACAACCGCATTAACTATTACATACCTCGATGACAACCACATCTCGTCGTGCAGCCAATGGAAGCATGCGAGTGAATATCTGCATAAAGTAAGGATAGAACTCCCCTTCCAAATCCTTGGCTAGTTTGGTCACCAAGCTATCAAGAAGAATAAATCAGCCTTCTCCTTTACTATGATCGTCTCACAAACTTACTCTAATATTCCATCCAATGCCATGCTCTCTTCAACTTGCAAATGCTCAACTAAGGTATGAATAATCTTTTCTTTGTTATAGACAATAGAAGGTAGTGTCCTGCAAAGTGGTGCCATCTCCTTGAAGAATGTTTGAAAGTGCCTTGAGCGGTTGAGCTCTTTCCACTCCATGAGCGACTCGTAAAAGAAGGAGTCATGTTCGTCCGGATTGTCGCTGACAAGTCGTGATCGCCGTAAAACGTCGACTTTGATACTCTCCACACGCTGGTTAAAGCTTTGAAACTATGGAAACACCATTGTTAGTTTATCTACACCTTTCAACGAGTGCTTGTTTGCGCACCTTGAATCGCCTATCTTTACTACGTTCGAGCGTTTCTGGTTTATCGACCAATTCAGTCATCGCAACAGATCAAATGATAGAATAATATACAATGCAGGAAAAGGAAGGGGACAATGCTGGGGGAATGGACAAGATCAAATGCAACACATGAATGAGATCGATCAAAGCAGGTCGATCGAGGAAATAACACTGTCAAGTCACGGTGGCGGGATCCCGCCGATTTGTATCACAAGAGGTGTCAAGTTCCGCTTTGATCATGTTACCAGGCAATAGCATATGATGAGGTGAATATCAATTCTTTCTTATTTATTCCTTCCAGTAAAATAAGTGCAATGAAAGTGGTAATTATATTCAAATTGATGTTTACTCATGGATGAAGTTATCGACCGTATTTGTAAAATGACGTTCATTGTTTCAGTAACAAAGGAAGTTTGGGATGAATTCGGATCATACACAATGGCTCCATAATGGGTTGTTCCTTCGTTATAAGGTGTTATAGGATGGGCACTTGTGATATCTAAGTTCACCACCACTTATATAAGGATATGATGTTATTAACGAAATGATCAGTGCATCCGCAAGTATATGCGATCCAAAGAAGTATCGAGCATGGTATCCTACTTTTGTTTCCTTTGTTTCCTGTTTTTCAAATGAACCTTGTGTTCAAATACGTAATATTGAATGAAAGATGCACCGTTGTTACCATGCCAACATAAAAAACAGCTACCAAATCACAGTATCTTCTTATGAGTGAAATGCTTTCCATACATTTTGCACACACAAGTGTAAACGATGCCGCCGCAGTGCTCGATTATGCATGGCGTATTCGCAGATGTCACAGTAATTCATTTTGTCAATTTCATTCACAGTCTCCTGGCATAAACTCAAATCTCTTTCTAACGTTGCCATGCAATCCCACTTCGAAGCAGCATCAAACTATTTGAGCACTCACAACATTAAACTATCGGACGACGAGAAACTAAAGGTCGCCCTCTTTTGAACGTGTTTGGTCTACGACACTGACACCTTCTCAGTTATATGGACTTTATAAGCAAACTACCGTAGGCGATTGCAACATTGCAAAGCCGAGTCTCTTCCAGTTTGTCGCAAGAGCGAAATGGGATGCATGGAATGGCTTAAATGGCATGTCCAAAGATGAAGCTGCAGAAACATATGTACAACGAGTGGAGGAACTACACGTTGGCTGGTCGCGTCAGGGCGAGTACGATGTTCAAGATCAATCAAATTCAGTACGTGTATGAATATCAATACGACTTGAATATCTATTGACAATGCATGGATAAGCGCAGGAAGATGACCAGCAACAAGGCATGGGTAATTCAGTTAGCAAACTAAGCTACGGTGACGATCATGATACAGAGAAAAGGTAGAAGATAGAGAAACGAACCATGATGATACCAAGTTTATATATGGCTATAGACAGCAAGGATTCTTTGACTATGTTTACGACAATGATATTGATAACGTACGCAAATACATTACCATCCATCATGAAGATGTGAATCAACGAGATGATCAAGTATGTAAATTCTAGCATGGCAACCGATGCTACTGATATTGAACATGGAAATCGTAGGGCTTATCTGCACTTCATCATGCATGTGATCGTGGCTATACCAAGATGATCGTCTTGCTGGTGGAATTGGGTGCTGATGTCAATATAAAGGTAACTTATAACAGTCAATCAACAACAAGGCTCTCATGATTAACATCTTCTATAGTCGGATGAAGGGGAAACACCAATGCACTATGGTAAGCTGATATCATTGCTATAGATCCATTGTATCTGAAACTTCTCCTAGCTTGTATATCCGAACAACTTGAAGCAGCCAAACAGCTAATTGAATATGGTTGTGACACAACAATCAAGGATGAATCTGGAAGCACAGCTTTCGAACAGGCTGATTCAAGTTTCTTGAAGGAATTAGACGTCTAGAAATCATGTACACTTGTTAAACAGAGATAATAGTAGTATAGAAACTATTGCTTGTCATTCTTTATTGATGATTCATAAAGTCATATCTACGTTATTCGAGCAAATTATGTCCTGTCATTTCCTTGGGAACATCCAAACCCATTATATGGAGGATTGTGGGAGCAACATCTGCAAGACACCCTTTTGCATTCTTTTCGAATTTGAACTTTTCTGATACGACAATAAAAGGAACATCCGAAGTAGTGTGTGCAGTGTGTGGAGATTTGCCATCATCCGACACCATCTTTTCAGCATTGCCGTGATCAGCAGTGATGACCAATGTGTACCCGTGCTTTTTGCATGCATCAAGAATAATACCAATACCGTGATCCGTGGCACCAACTGCTTTGACAGCTGCATCAAACTTGCCAGTATGACCGACCATGTCAGGAGGAGCAAAGTTGCACATGACAAAAGGATACTTGTTACTTTCAATAGCTTCAGCTACTTTTTCGGCTACAGGCTTGGAGCTCATTTCAGGCTGGAGATCATAGGTAGCTACTTTAGGTGACGGGATCAGTGCACGGTCCTCCTTGTCAAATTGTGCCTCTGTGCCACCATTGAAAAAGAAGGTGACATGTGCATATTTTTCAGTCTCAGCTACATGCATTTGTGATATGCCATTCTTGGACAACCATTCAGCCAGCACATTATCCATGGTTTGTGCTTCAAATGCCACCTTGAAAGGGAAATCGCCCTTGTATTGTGTCATGTCGTAGATACCAAGATCCTTGGGCACAGTGCTATCAAAGGGACATGGGCTGATACCAAACGCTTGATTTATTTCTCGCATCCGATCCGATCGAAAGTTAAAAAAGAAGAGAGTATCACCATCCTTGACACGTCCTTTGTCACTTAGAATAATAGGTTTGAGGAACTCATCCGTTTCACCTTGATCGTATCGTTTCTCAATAGCTGATACAGCATCGTCAGCTTTTTCTCCTTTGCCTTTTGTCAATCCTTCAAATGCAATTTGTATACGTTCCCAACGCTTGTCACGATCCATTGCATAATAACGACCTACAATGGTTGCTATCGTCCCATAATCTATCTTTTTCATTGCATCCTCCAATTGTTTTGCGTATTTGGTAGCTGATTTAGGTGATGTATCACGCCCGTCACCAAAGAATTGCACGTACACTTCGGGTACACCTGCATCTTTGGCAGCTTCCATTAAGCAAATCAAGTGATCAATGTGTGAGTGTACACCACCATCCGATACGAGACCCAAAAAGTGCAATCGTCCATTGCCTGCCTTTGCACGATCAAATGCTGCCTTGATATTGGGGATTTGTCCAAATTCTTTCTTTTTGGCAGCAATGTCAATTCGCACAATATCCTTTATAGTCAAATGTCAGCCACATCATGCGTACTTTATGTAAAACAACTTGGATTTTTTTTTTTACCTGATACACCACTCGACCAGCACCAATATTCAAGTGACCCACTTCAGAATTACCCATTAATCCATCTGGAAGACCAACGTCAAGACCATGTGCAGAGATCTTGATAAATGGATCATGCTTCTCCAATTTATCCATGACAGGTGTATCGGCATTTCGAATAGCGTCTCCTTCAGCCGATTTTTTGTTGGAAATACCCCATCCATCAATGCAAATCAGACACACCTTGTTTTTGGGTGTCTGTTTCTCTTTTGGCATCTCTCCACCTCCAGTCATTATGTTGAATAAAGGGAAAAGAAAGAAAGATTAAGCTTCCTCGGGAATTAACATGTATGTTTATTCATGTTTATTGTTATCAACTATAAGACAATGGCCCATAATACTAACTGAACGCGAATAATGACATTTATTCAAAGTAGCGACATAATATTGAGCTGCATATCTTAACACTTGTATATGAAAATGATACACATTAAAGGGCAGTGGATCATGAGGTCGCCATGTCGAACGTGTTTTGTGAAACCATAGCTGTCGGTGCAGCACACCTTTTCACTTGTGTGCTGAGTTGTATCAGTATTGCTGTTGCTGATCTTGACCATGTCCAGTTTCCGAGGAGGGGATAGGAATCGCAATCGCCGACGTTACAACCAGTGGGATGTAATCAAGTATGTCAATGCAAGAAACAAGGTTGGTTAGCGCGCTGACCACTTATTTTGACAGCAACGAAGAAGAATCGCAGCCAGTGGTGGTCAATGCCACCTTGAATCTTGCAACCAATCAGTTCGATGTCATGGATAACCCAGTGCAAGAACAACGTCCACCTTCCAAGTTTGATTTCATGCGACATGGTCAGGATAGCCAAGCTATGCAATGGACTATGGATATGCAACAGGGTCATGGTTGGGGAGCCGAGCCAGCACAAGTAGAGTCATGGTCGCAACCTATGGATCAGTTTGGTACTAGTGAAAACGCTCGTTTCAGTAAAGGACACCATGGCGATGATAGTACCTATGGCGACGATGTACCAACCTTTAAGCTCAACTTTGATGTCGGTGATGAGAGGGCCTATTTTACTCAAGATGTCGATTATAATTCATATCGCACACGATCCGTTGTTCCAGAAGCCGATGATATATTGCATGCAGACGATGACTTGTTGGAATATCATCGTGGTACACTTCCCAATGTGCCTGTCAATCGTGTACATGGATCATACAAGAGCATCGAAGAATATCTCTACACGCATTTCGAACTCATGCGCACTGACTTATTAATCCCGCTGCAAAAGGCTGTCAAGACTTATCGCAAAAGTATCAACAAAGTGGATCAAGTCAACCTCTTGGAAGATGCATCATTTACTGCTCAAAATTCTATGGATACCCCTGCACCACCACCACCAAGAGCATTTCGTGTTTATGAACATGTGAGTGTTTTACTTGTTGAAGAGATTCACTTGAGCTAATGATTGTATAAAGGTACGATTAAATGCCTTGGTATTTGGACCACGTCAAGTCTTGTATCGGATTGCATTCCGCTTGCCATACACAGAAAACAAAGTTGCCTGGGAATCGTCCAAGCGGTTGATTGAAGGCTCATTGGTTATGCTTTCCAAGGACAACTTTGAAAAGGACATCAAAATTGCCACAGTGGTTGCCAGAGGTGACGTTCCCATGCGAGGATCGAATCGTTTCGAGTATATGATCGATATTATGCTGGAGAGGGATAGCAATGATATGCCAATGGGATTTGGTGATCCTCTCGGTGTTGACCAAGACAAATATACCATGGTAAATTGAGAACTATCTATAACCTTTGACGTTATGGCTGATCATTATATACAAAGATCGAAGCAACCGAAGGATACTTTGAAGGTGTGCATTTGACAGCTTGAAATCAATTTTACATGGGTTATTAATCTCATCCATACAGCTTATCGACATATCCTCAGTGTCATGCAAAATATGCCGCCAGAAGATCTACCATTCTCCTCTATCTTGGTCGATGTCTCGAAAGATGTGCTTCTACCGCATTATGCAGCTGTTAAACGCAATTATGACATTGCTCCTTACAGAAATGGCCAACGTCAAGGTCCACCCATGCCTGTTGATATTACAGCTCAATGGCGTCCTTACAACATTGGAATGGATAGCACGCAAGTAGATGCACTCAAGACAATGCTTTCCAATAATATTGCAATTGTCCAAGGTAAGGTTTTATTGGAGAAGCGAGATTGTACGCTAATCACAAATATGCTAGGTCCTCCTGGTACTGGTAAAACCTTTGTGGGTACATATGCCATGCGAGTGCTGCTCAACAATTTCCCAAAATCGATTGGTCCCATTGTGTGTATTTGTCAAACAAACCATGGTAAGGTCATGATTTATTAGCAACAATAAGAACCTCATTGTTTTACTATTATTAGCCTTGGACCAGTTTTTGGAGCATATTCTTCGAGACAATGACGAGATCGTGCGTGTTGGTAGTCGATCCAAATCAGAGCTTATGAAAGAACACCTGTTGTACGAGTTACGTAAGGAGGCAGCACCACCCAAGGGTATTGGTCGATTGTATCGGAAACGTGACGAAATTGAACGCAGCATTCGTGATATTATTGTGGAATTGTATGAGGAGCCGTGTGTAACACTCGACTATGTGAAATCAATCAATGGTCTCAGCGCAAGACAACTTGACAGTTTAAAACGATTGGGTGAACGTGAGAAGAAGCGTTCTGATAAGAAGCCACGTGGTGCAACATCCTTTGACGATGACGATGACGATGATGATGATGATTGGGTTATTTCTTCATCAGCATCTACTACACCAGCACCATCATCTCGCTCTGGATCAAACCAACAAAACAAACGTGGAGGACGTAATAATCGACGACAGCAACAACAGTCAAAAAATGCCGGCGCTAGCAGCGAATGGTTGGATGGCAATCCCAATCTGGAGCCAGAAGCCAAAGGAACCAAGGTCAATGCCATTGAAATATGGTTACAAGATGCTATTGAATATGCTAGTGCCAACGGTGCATTGTACACATTCCAAGACGAGCTAAAGGAAGATCTACTGGAACAACAAAAGGGATTGATTTTCGATGAAGAGGACGAAGAAGATGTAATGGATGAAGATGAAATCCGTGAAATTAAGCTCAATTTCGTTGATGAACCCGATTTGCGTGGTAACAAGAACAAGTTCATCAACATTGGTTATGCATATCAGAAGCAAGAGGATCCTAATGAACGACCAGAAACCTTTTGGGACCGTGTGATGGATAACGCTGGCAACAATGTTGGTCGACGTGATGCGCAGGCTCGCAGAATTGTCAATTACAAAAAAATGGATTCTGCAAAGTCGAAAGCAACAGGCGGATTCAACTTTTTCGATGATCTTATGGAAGAAAGTCCTGATGAAGAACCACAGCATTATGTTCTCGAACGATGGGCAAAAGATGAACCTGATGCTACCATGTGGCCGTTACCTGTACGACTTGAAGCACATAAGCGTTGGGCAGAGCAACGTAACCGTGATTTAAGTGCAACACTACGAGGATTGATGGTGCAATATGAAAACGTATCCAAGGAGATCCGTAAGCTTAACGTAACCAGAGATGTCAAGATCTGTCGAGACCACCGAGTTATTGGTATGACCAGTACTGCAGCGGTATGTTTGTTTCGTTCAGCTATCATATTGTTTGTATCCTAAAAGATGATACAATCTATAGGCAAAATACCACGATCTTCTCGAAGGGATTAAACCACGGGTGATGGTGGTGGAAGAAGCAGCAGAAATGCTTGAATCCCATATTGTCACAGCTCTTACACAATCCTTGCAACATCTTATATTAATTGGGTAAGCTTTTTTTTTTATTATAGTTGGATCAAAGGACTCTATGTATTCATCTATATTTCAAAGTGATCATCAACAATTACGACCACAATCAGCAGTACATCAACTAGCTGAAAAGCACCACTTGAGCGTGTCGTTATTTGAACGCCTTGTTATGAACGATCTACCATTTACACGATTATCACATCAACGACGTATGAGACCTGATATCCGTATGATGATCGACCCAATCTATAGTGATCCACCACTACGTGATCATCCAGATGTGATGAGATATCCAGCTGTGCGTGGTGTTCAAGAACCGGTTTACTTTGTGAGCCATAATGAAGATGAAGCGCATATTCCCGAGAGTGCATCCAAATGCAATGAACATGAAGCACTCATGGCAGCCAAATTATCAATGTATTTAATGCTTCAAGGATATTCACCAGAGGATATTACGATCATTACCATGTATGCTGGACAACGCTCCATGATCAAGCGCATGTTGCGTGCTGAGCGACGAGCAGATATTGATCCATCTGAAATCCTTGTGAGCAGTGTTGATGGTTATCAGGGCGAGGAAAACAAGATTATTATCCTGTCATTGGTGCGATCCAATGCAAATGGGCAGATTGGTTTCTTGCGTGTTGCAAATCGTGTCTGTGTCAGTTTATCACGTGCCAAGCATGTAAGTTATGATGAATGAGAATAATTGAATATCTTGCATGACTCATGATAATCAATATAGGGAATGTATATCTTGGGCAATGCTTCATTGCTTTGTGAAAGAAGTGATTTGTGGAATGAAATTATATCCAACCTTGAGGATCATGCAAGAAATCGTATTGGATCAAGACTACCTTTACGATGCCAGAGACACGGTGAGCTTACAGAGATACAATGGCCGGTGGACTTTGCAACGATTCCTGAAGGTGGTTGTACAAGACCTTGTGGAGAACGATTGCCATGTGGACATGTGGTAAATATCAACTGATAGCAATTGCATCTATAATACAATATTTGACGATATGTTTTAGTGCGAGTTGCCATGCCATCCATATGATCATGAACAAGTACGGTGTCGACAACCATGCCCAAAGATTCTTGATTCATGTGGACATCAATGTACAAGACGTTGTTATGAAAGTTGCGGAATGTGTCTTGCAACTGTTCAGCATCGTTTCCCATGCGGTCATGAAGTAGAAGGAGAATGTGGTCGAGTTCGAAGGATGTTACAGAATCCGGCGGGGTGGAATTGCCCATCTTGCTCAAAAGGGTAAACATTTCCTTATTCAATAAACTCAGTCATTATTTTTCGCACGCGTTCAATCCTCTTCTTTTACCCTTCTTTCTTCATTCACACACACACACAACACTCTCATATCCATTATGTCGGACCAATTTCTGGAATACGTTGAAAAGCACCAAGAAGCTTTTATTGACCGTCTTCGTAAAGCTGTTGCTATCCCCAGGTAAGATTATCATGAATACAATATAAGCCTGTTGCTAACACGCGTTGTGTTTCACAGTGTGAGCAGTGACCCAGGTCATCGTCAAGATGTGTTCCGCATGGCCGAATTCTTGCAAAATGAACTCAAGGCATTGGGTGCTGACAATATTGAAACTCGTGATCCCGGTATGCAAGACTTCAACGGCAAGGAAATTCCTTTGCCCCCTATTGTGCTGGCCACTGTAGGCAACAACCCTGCCAAGAAGACTATCCTTGTATATGGTCATTATGATGTTCAACCTGTAAGTGTGTATATACATAAAGGTGATTGTGATGGTGGTATTAAACGTTTATGTTTCTATTAGGCATTGAAAGAAGATGGTTGGTCTACCAACCCCTTTGAACTTGTGGAGGATGAGCAACAACGATTGATTGGTCGTGGTTCTTCTGATGACAAGGGACCTGTGCTTGGTTGGATTAATGTGGTGGAAGCTCACAAGTCACTCGGATTGGAATTGCCAGTGAACCTCAAGTTTTGCTTGGAAGGCATGGAAGAATCTGGTTCTGAAGGCTTGGATCCTATCATTTACAAGGAAGCCAAGGGTTACTTTGCTGATGTTGATGCTGTATGCATTTCCGACAACTACTGGCTCGGTACTACTAAGCCTTGCTTGACCTATGGCTTGCGTGGTGTATCCTATTTCCACATGACCGTCAAGGGTCCTGCACGTGATTTGCACTCGGGTGTCTTTGGTGGTACTGTTCATGAGCCTATGACTGATTTGTTTGCTGTGATGAGCAAGCTTGTTGCACCCAATGGCAAGATCCAAGTTCCTGGTATTTACGATATGGTTCGTCCTTTGACTGGTAAGTAATCGGATGATATATATATATATGTGTGTGTGTATGTGAATATACTCATCGGGTGGGATTATTTATAGAGGAGGAGCAACGTACCTATGACAACATTGCCTTTGAAATGCATGAACTTCACGGTGCTGTTGGCAACACCATCAACATTCACGATGAGGTGCGTGATGTTTTGCAAGCTCGCTGGCGTTTCCCATCGCTCTCTCTTCATGGTATCGAGGGCGCATTCTACAACCCTGGTGATAAGACTGTTGTTCCTGCCAAGGTTATTGGCAAGTTCTCTATTCGTACTGTGCCAGACATGAATCCTGAAAAGGTCACTGAGCTCGTTTGCAAGTATGTCAATGATGAATTCGCAAAACTTGGTAGCAAGAACTCTTTGGAAATCAAGTGCTCTCATGCTGGTAACCATTGGCTCTCGAGCCCTGATCATTGGACCTATGGTGAGTGAATGGGAACACGTGTATATATATGTGGCTATAAACGTGTCGAGTATATGCAATGATGAATACTGATGATGCAATTCTTTTCTTAGTTGCTGCTAGCAAGGCTGTTGAGCGTGTCTACAATGTTAAGCCTGATTTAACCCGTGAAGGTGGTTCCATTCCTGTTACCTTGAGCTTCCAAGATGCTCTTAGCAAGACTGTTCTCTTGTTGCCCATGGGCCGTGGTGATGATGTGAGTAATAGCAATGACGATTTGAATATGCAGGAAGCTTATACGCGTGTGTGTTTTTTTAGGGTGCTCACTCGATTAACGAAAAGTTGGATCGTTCCAACTATATCCAAGGCACCAAGCTTCTCGGTGCTTACTTGTATGAAGTTGCAGATGCTAAGGCAGAATAAACATTACGCAAAAACACATGTATGCAAACAACATATTATAAAAACACAATTCCTTTTTTCCATTCGAGAAGCATGTTTATGCGTTAAAGTTTGTCACGAGATGCATTAGATCACAAATAACAAAATAGCGGAAATGACAGAAATAAACAAAAATACAATTTATGTCAAATGCGTTGAGATGGTGGGCTTAGCCAGAATAGGGGCTTGGTGGGAGAGCGTGGGTATATACACAAAGATGAGGATGAAAAAATAGTACACAAATGAGAGGAATGGATGCAAAATGAGCGGGGAGGCGGAAATGAATGTGAGATGAATGAAATAAGTGTGAGAGTGTGTCTAGACAGGGGGATGCATTAATTGTGCAATGTGTTCTGGGACTTGATCTTCTGGATAGCGCCATTCTGGATGATTGTATAATTGAAGTGTATCCGATCGTTGCCATTTTGGATAATCTAAAAACAATACATGAATACATTGTTCAATGAAAACAAATGATAATGATACATACCAACAGCAGATGGATGATAAAGGTTGCCTTGCACTTCACGTTCAAGGAGATTAGCAGCACATGTTACATCACGATGAATTTGAAGACCATGATAACGAGCTGGATAACGTGTGCATTCGAATCCATTCTTGTAAGCAAGATAGGTAAGCACAGCCTGATCTTGACGATGGTTGGCACGTGAGGAACCTGGTGGCGCGATGCAACGCTTGTCTAGACCACAAGAAAACCAAGTATCAACAATAGCACGAGCAGTGGCGTTAGACAAATCAAAGCCAACAGCGGCACCATTGCAATTGCTGTAACGACCATAATCAGCAGGATTTTCGCCAAAGTATTCAAACATTCCTGGATGTGTCCATCGACTCATGCGTGTTGAGCTTCGTGGTGACCAGAAACCACCATGGCTTCGTACAAGTTCAGGGGCATGCTTTAAGAAATCAGCAGTGACCATGTTGCCTGCATCCAACCAAACAAGCACATCATCTGGGTACTTTTGGGCGACTTCATAAACGATGCCAGTTTTCCAACCATATTCACCAGCTGCGATGGCTACATCCCAAAAGCGTGGATACCGAAAGTAGTCGAAAGTAACAAGTTCATCAATAAGACCATGAGAGACAAGTTGATCCAATACTGGTAGCTGTGTACGATTCATGCCAATGTTATAAACAACGATACGAGGGAATTCATCCACTTCAGGACGCAAGTCGTTCAATGAATATAAGAAGCTTTCAAGTGCACATAAATGATTGGCACTAGACGCAGTGACAATGGTGTATGGATATGACTTGGGCTTGGTGGGTGGTGGTGGTGTAATGGCTGTATCGTCCACTTTAATTGGTGTTATAGTTGTATCGTCAGGTAGTGATGAAGATGAAACTGAGAAATCACATGCATTATCACAAAGTGCTAGATAGATCAAGGGGGTGTGCGTGTGTGAGAATTTGATCCAGGTTGTCATGGAAAGAAAGAAACATACCACTGCTACGCCGATACATTGTATCAACACCAAAGAAGCAAATAAAGAAGAAACCGATAACGAAAGCCATGATCAATTGAGATGGCATTTTTTTCTTTTTAGGTGTAGCATTGGAATTGGAGAGTGGTAATTCAATGGGAGCACCCATGATGCAAATGTGTTATTAGTAGTAAAGGTAATAGAGAAAGAAAAAGAGAAAAAAAAGGAGGGATGAAGGATGCAGTAAAATGAAAGAAAGGCTGAATATATACCTGAAGCCATTGTTTTGGAACCTAAAAAAAGAACTTGACGGATCCGACCCGTTGGTGTAACAAGAACTGGGCGCGCACATACTCTCACACACACCTTTGGCTTGTGGCTGAGATAAACGAGACAGCTCCTATCAATCTACTTGTTCAGCGCATAGTTTCGGCCCGCTTCACCCGCTTACGACAAGCAACTCAACTACGCCCATTCAGCCCCATGACGAATTATGTCAACGATTTCCCTGAAGGTTTCTTCTTTATTCGATGCAAAGCAAAGCCAATGGCACTTGATGTCTACGGAGGTGGTATGCTGGTAAGCTCTCCGCTTAAGAGTAAACCCCCTTCCTATTCCCAACTCCTCGTTTTCATACGCGAGAATGGCCATATTGTATTAACTATGTATCGATATGCAAGAACGACTTTAATATCATCATTTGGCCACAGGTAAATAACTATCATTGTGGGATTACGTATGCCAAGGCTATTAGACTGATTGCATGCATGCATTTTATATAGAAAATGGTCGATAGTATCAATCAGGTACAAGAAGGATTATCGAACGTGTAGAGTTGAATGCTAACAACAATATTCATCAAGCTTTGGATGCATGAAGATGGCTTCTTGATTAATCGAAAATCGGGTCTTGGTATGTGCGCGTCTGCATTGGCATTATTGAAGATACGGGGTTTAAAGAGGGAAAGGGATGAATGGAATTGCTACTAGCAAGAATATGGAAAAGTACAAGGAATTGATATTGACCCTGTCACATTTTTTTTACTAGTACTGGACATTCGTGGAGGTATTTATTGACAGGAACAAGGAGCAACAAGTGCAGTTTGACTAATGCAAGCGGGCATTCCAACCATTACTATCATAACTTCTTAAAAGGCGATATTAAGCGGGACAAGGCTATCATCCAATACGCACGTAAACCTGGTCTTGCACATAACCAACGATGGAAATATCAAGATGGATTCATTTCTTCCGCAGCCTCTCCTCATCTCGTGCTCGATATTCGTGCAAGTATCTCTCTTTTATTTATGCTTTGTAAATTAGTACGAGAACTAACCAATGGTTTGTTTATAGGGTGGAGACCATAAGGAAGCAGCTCAAGTATTTCTGAATCACAAGGATGCCACTAGTCCAACACAACAATGGTTGATCCAACCTTTTGAAGATGCCAAATCCAAGGAAGATCTAGCGTTGCTTCGACCACCACCATGTAACGTATCCATGCATATTCACTATATCGAGTAATAGGAGAAACATCGTACTGATGTGGATATATGTATTTTTAGTGCAGAAACATCTGACCGATTTTCCTCAGCCAGAAGATTTGTGCGACTATCATCGTTTGGTGTATCATGATCACAAGCCGAGCCCATCTTCCAAACAAGTGGCAGGCGCAGCTGCTTTCGAGGTTCGAGAATTTGCTCAGCTTCCCCCACACACAAGAGTCGATGACGCTAATTTTACGTGCTAACTAGGCCATGCGGATTTACCTTGCAACCCAAAAGGAGAAGGATGAACCAGTCGTAACACCTAAAGCCAGAGACACATTACAAGCCTTGGTGCGAGAACAGGTAATATAAATGGGGTGGAACTGATGATGAGACTACTTTTGATACTTATTTGTGAGCAAGATGGCGGCATTACAAGATTTGATTAGCGCCCAAGATAGAGCTGAAGTACTACACACAGCAGAGCAAGCTGCTTCTGGTTATTTTGCTCGCGAATTCGAAGGACAATGATAGTTTTAGTTGTAGTACCATTTCTTTACTCCATATGATTGCTTTGAAAAACAATATAAAATATATGAAATGATATATCTGGTTACATACATAGTGTGTTGCACATACAGAGAGAGAGATATATACACACTCATTTCCTTTCCTGCTCTTTTTTCTTGAATTCCTTATACGAACGTGCCTGCCAAACAATAATATCCCGATGGAAAGGGAAATGCATGACGAACCAAATGGCAGCCGATGGAGCAAGATTAACCCATGTGGGACGAGTGGACACTATGCAGGGAACACACGAGTGATATGCAATGGGCGATGGGTTATTGGACCAGAGCAGTGGCCAAGTTTGATTACACTTGTATTGTTTATTGCTCCTTGCGTTCTCTTTGCTATCTTTACGTGAGCATGCACCATGCAGTAGGCGTTTCAATGTATCATGCAGCTAAAAAAGGCAAACGCATACTAGGTGTCCTTTTCTTTGGCATCATGTGCACCCTGCTTTACCCATTCTATTTGCGTATATGGCTGCCATTGCTTTGGTCTCCATGTTGAAAACATCATTTACTGATCCGGGGGTGAGTATGGAATGATGATGAAGGGAAAAATAAATTCAACTGTTGTTGTTATGTAGATCATCCCTAGATACCTGCATGCTTCAACAGTTGACGCAGCAACCGACCCACAGGGACTTTATTATCGCGAGGTCCAGATCAAGGGCCGATCTTGGTCCCTTAAGTATTGCGATACATGCCACATCTTTCGTCCTCCTCGAGCATCTCACTGCAGGCAGTGCAACAATTGCGTTGGTAGGAATAATACATAACTTTAATGATTACCTGGCAACCATTGAATTTATCTTAACAGAGTGTGAAGACCACCATTGTATTTGGCTCAACAATTGTATCGGCAAACGCAACTATCGCTCCTTTTTCACCTTTATTACCACTTGCACGTTATTATGCCTTTATCTCGTGGGATGCTGTATTGCCCATGTACTTCTTTCAGTACCTTCATCAGTACAACATCGATCTTTCCATGACATGTTCATCCGTGCACCCGTCAGCTTTTGCTTAGCTATTGTATGCTTTGTGCTCTTGTGGATGGTTGGCAGTCTTACTCTCTTTCATTGCTGGTTAATAGCACGTGGTGTCACTACCCATGAACAGGTAATAAAAACATTTCCTGAATATCAATGTTTGTTTTTCTCATTACTTTAAACATCTAGTTACGAGCACGTATTATGAAAGCAAGGGGTTATCCAAGTAGCAGCCCATATATAACAAGCAACCCCTTAATGAATGCAGCCCAAGCCATCTGTCAATCTCGACCTATCAGGCACGTGTATTGCTACCATGTTTAAAGTCACATGTCATTGCTGAAACATATTTATATACTACTATAGTTACATCCGAACGATACAACAAAGGAAGAGGGATATCTAGTAGCTAGTAGAGGATATGATATTTACACAGGATGATGGAATGATGATGATGATGATGATGATAAAGGGATAAATACAACAATGACTTCTATTACATGAGGATCTTGGTGAACATGCCATCGCCTACAATGGGTTTGAGACCTTCTTGAAGACAATCGTACTTTACAAAATCGCGGACTTGTTCAGTGGTCATCCCTGCGACACGTACAAGCATTCCACGGCCTTTAAGGAAGGGGCTGGTGGACCATAAGAGAGGACGATGCTGTGTGCTTGCCATAAAACGTTGTTCTTCACTCATCTTTTCGAGTTTCTCAATTGATTCGGTGATACCAACTATAATCAAAGTTGCAAAGCACGTGTAGGGTCCTAGTTGACCTGCATAACTTGTCAAAGGGCCTGTCATGGGTTGGTTCTTGTCCTTGTTATCTTTCTCCTTATCATCGAGCGCCATATGATCGCGTAATACAAGTTTGCCTTCAACAAAGACATCAATTCGACTTGAATAGTGTTGGAATAACCATTTCTCTCCACGAGTAATACGTCCACTATTGAACCAATCGAGCAATACCAACTTGGATGTGGTGGCAGAAGCAAGATGGAATGTTTGTCGTGAGCAGAAAGAAGATAGTCGAAACGAAGTAACGGGATCGGGCATCAGCATGAGTGTAGCATCAGCAGCAATATAGTTGGCAATGATCTGTTCAGATGATGGTGGGAGTCCAAGTCTACGTTGAATGTCTTTGAAAATCTTGGTGTTTCCTTGTGTCATGAGCAGTAACTTGGCTTTAGGACCGACTCGAACGACAATGTCAAAGTGATCGCCACTGACAATGCCACCACCGTAACTTAACATGTACACTGCTCCAAGACGATTGGCATGTGCACCAGTTGGCACAAACTTTAACGGATATTGAGCATGGATACGAGAGAATTGAGCCTTGTTGCCTGAACATTCGCACACCAAAGTGCCACTGCCTGGTTGATTAGATGCTGTAGTAGAGAAATGCATTTGAGAAAGAAAAAGTTGATGTGTCAAAGACGTCGAAACATTCTCAAGATATAATAAATACAGCTCACTCTTTGTGTTACAGTAACTTCCCCATCGAAGCTTGCCTAATGATGATCCCATCATTGATTATCCAGCTCCCTGGAATTGACACCTTTACATCATTTTTAGTAAATGTCATTCTTGGCAACACTTGGTAGTACACAACAAAGATCAACCAACCTTACCAAAGCATCGTAGCTTGGCAAAAAGGCGTTTAATACAATACCTTTTGGGTTTCACGTAGCACGAACACCTGGCATCTCTTTAACTTTACAACAGCTATTTTTGTCCATTCATAGCAATCATACATCCCCACAATAATCCTCCGATCAAGGACCGAAAGTGGCGCTCTTTAATCATGTGTGTAGTGAAACAATCAACTTGTTTTCATGGTACAAGCCCTTTCTATTACAGTATAACCCAACGAGTACACATCAAAATTTCATAACAGTGCCAAGTACTTGTAGCACATGACCCCAAAATAAATATGCTTCTATATGCTGCCGACATACTGTGTGTGTACTAGAGTATTGTGTTCCAGAACCTAATATCCTTGATCATTTGATGATATGGAAGAAGATCACACAATCAATGACATACTACAATGGATATCATGTGATGCACTTGTAACATTGGAACTTGAAAATGCTGCATGCACATGAGCTATGCAAGATTATTTCCTATGCAAGAATAATAAGCTCGCCAAGAGCAGCTACTGAAACAAAGAGACAGCAGCAACACAAAGTTTAGCGCTGTACATACAATCTTTGGAATCCCAATCCACTTGTTGAATGTTTGAACATAATACAGAAAATGTTTTTATTTCAATGACTACATTATACTACTAAGCATCAATAAGGGGAGACATTAATGTGGGGTTATTGTAATATGGCTGTCACCAGAAAAGATTAATGCCAGGGGTCGATTGTACGCTGGTCTGAGTGGGTTGATTGGTGCAATATGTAAAGGTAACCACGTGCCTTTCTATTCATTGAATGAACACCCCTTTGAAATACCAATGGTTCACTATTATCACATTTATCAATCTATCTTGTGCCCTGTTATTGGTGTCTTGAAGATGTATCAATGCCCATTTTCAAAGCGAGCCTGATTGTTAGGAGATCATGCAGTGTGGCTGTTTTCTCCAAAGGGACCTGTGACCCATACTTGTCGTTATCAAGCTTTGTTGCCAAACAGCATTTGATGCATGCTGCACACTAACTGCTTGCCATATTACCATCTCAATGTAGGTATGACGGTAGTGATTGATAAGTGACTCTTGCCCAGATATATTGATATTGATAGGCACCATATGTAACGTCATAATCATCGTTGTCGCCATAACTGTTATCCATGGCAAGGTCATACCATCATCCAAATACGAAATAATACATCACTTTTATTGTTATATTGCGTCGTGAGCGATTTAACAATTCAATAATGCGTGTTTTCAGTTATGTGTCTATACAAAAAGCCATTCAACTTGAAGCTTTCTCGTGGTATCTCTTGAAATCTTGATGGCTTGATTGTGTAAAAGGGGGAATGTTACTAAGGTTCGTTCTTTGATGTCCCTTCCTTTATGCGTACTTGCTGGGTCTGTCAACAAGTGATATTGAATTTCCGCATGTTTCACACTGAACACCATTCACCGGGAAGAGGAAAAGTGAAGTTTCTTTCAGCACAACCACCAACTAATGTCCATTCGTCGAAGCGCACGCATTGCAAAGACCAACGGTGTCGATGCATTAGCAGAATCTTTGATAGTCAAAGCTGCACCCAAACGCAAACAGAGTGCATCGATCACTGAAAAGAAAACAACTGTCAAACGACGCAGCAAAGGTGTTAAGCAAGAAGCTATTGTCATGGGCAAGGCACCTGAGAACTGGCAAATAGTATATGACAGGATACGTGATTATCGTAGCGTAACGACTGCACCGGTGGATACCATGGGATGTGAGCGTTTAGCACAAGACGATGTTTCTGATAAAGTAAGCATGTCCAGCATAAAACCCCCTTCTGGTAGTCATGTTTGAACACTAAGATGCATGTTATATCAGGTGTTTCGTTTTCAAACACTCGTTTCATTGATGCTCTCGTCACAAACCAAAGATACTGTTACTAGTGCTGCTGTCAAGAATATGCAAACAACGCTCCCAGGTGGCTTAACATTGGAAAGCATCCTGCAAATCAACGAAGCAGATTTGGATGAGAAAATTAAGGCGGTTGGTTTTCATCAACGAAAGGCAAAGTGAGTGAATGTGATCTATGATATAAGGATCTTTACTGATGGATATAAAAGTTATATAAAGAAGACCGCCGTTATTCTCCGTGACAAGTATGATGGCGATATACCCGATACGATCGAAGGATTGATGGGTCTTCCAGGTGTAGGACCAAAGATGGTGAGTAAATTATGCAAGGCAAGAATAACACCCCTTACTGATATTCTATGATAGGGATATCTTGCACTTCAGATTGCATGGAAAATGTAAGTATTGGTTAACGTTACGAATGATTGGATATGGTGTTCACCATGGTTGGTGGATAGGAATGCAGGCATTGGTGTGGATGTGCATGTTCATCGTATCAGCAATCGACTTGGTTGGTGCAATACAGAGAATGCACAACCTGAAGATACTCGCAAGGTAATGGATCATTTGTATACATGACTTGTATATGTGCTAATAAATGGCATATCTTTTGCAGCAACTCGAATCATGGTTACCCAAAGAATATTGGCGGCCCATCAATCCACTGCTTGTTGGCTTTGGACAAGTCATGTGTTTACCGAGAGGACCTAAATGTGGTGAATGCCCCGTACGAGAATATTGTCCATCAGCCGTTACATCTGTCAAGAAGGTCAAAAAAGAAGTGGTGAAAAAGGACAGTGTAACAATCAAAGAGGAGTCGGTCGAGGATGTGACATTCACTGGTAAACTGGACCCTACCATCAAGACAGAGAATCCTTTAGACTGGTAATTAGTAGAACTCCATGATGTTAATAAAGATTCCCTTTTGTAATTGAAATGTGCACACACAAGTGATCACCTGATCCCAAGCTTAGTAACTACTCTTTCTATATATAAACATTATCTTTCACTAGAATATGTACCTTGAATGTGACAATGCTAGCTTTAATTAGATTGATCATCCATTTTTATATACACTGTACAATGCAACAGCATGCACTTGTAATAATGTTTGCAGCTACCTTGCATACTACCTGGATACAAAGGGAAAAGATCGAAATGCCTAACCTTGCGCTTGTTCTCATGTTCTGCTTATTCCTCATATCCAACAAATATATATGTAACGTGGAAGCTTATTAGTATAGGATGAATCTGCCGTGAGCGCATGAATGGCATCGAATAGGCAGATGAAAGGGATTAATGCAGTCCAATGTTTCAATGCATGCAATCAAAACAAAGACGCGTGCGGTGCATTGTCTCAATGTCGTTTTTTTGGCTTTGATTATTGAGATTGCCAAGACACTTGTATTTCGTCAATAGCACTAAATGGTATCTTTATACAAACAATGAATCCATCAACAATGTACACTTCTGACTCTTTATTCAATGATAAACAACTGTGACAAGCGATCCGTTACATGATTCGTTTCTGTAAACTCTGTTTATTTAAAAATAATAAAGGATGTTGATGGTAATGCAAGTAAACTGCTATCCTCTTGTAAAATTATGTATACAAAAGATTAAGAAAAGAGATGCAGTAGTTGGTATGCAATGTTTTGTGCGTGCCATGTTTAGACGAATGGATTGGTCAATCTCAGGATGATGTGGGGGGAGAAGAGAGGAGGAAAGGCATAGTAAACAGAAATACCGGGGTAGAAGAGCATGAGTATTACTTTTGAGCAACCAACTTGGTAACTTCGCCCTCTTTGATTTTTCCAGTAAAGATATCGAGCCAAGATTTGACCTTCTCATAGACAACAAAGGTAACAGCTTGACCAGGTGCTACACGTAATACACGTGGAGTCAAGCCCTTGTAGAATGCTCTGAAACCTTCCTTGTTGTAGATCTCGGATGATACAAACTTAACCCGCTCCCAACCTGAACCAGTAAGCTTTGTAGACTTTTGGATACGTGTCTTGATTGTGTCAATGGGTGCATTAGAAAGAGGTCCCATGGCACCAGAAATACCGCCAATAACAAGCGTTTGATAGGAAGGAAGTTCTTCCACCTTTTGAATCTTTTTACCCAAATGCTTGAGCTCCTGATAAGCAGTGAAATTGGCTGCCTGGTTGGTTGCTAATAGAAAGATCCACGTTAAGATAAAATGTAACAGATACATGATCCCGATAATCATCCTTACCTTGTCTCAAAGCAGTCAATCCTACACCCTTATAAAGAGCACCAAAACCTTCCTCTTTGATAATTGTGAACAGAGCATGCGGTGCTGAGCGGTACTTTGGAATTTCGAGAGGATCGGCTAGCGAATGCCTTTGGCTTTGTAATCTGTATTGTTTTATTATCTTAAAGTTAGCTTGCAAGTAATAATATGGATGTTTTTTTTTTTCATTCAAACTGACCTGATCTTTACTAAATCAGCAGGGCATACCACTGCGACAGCTTCCGTTGTACCAGCAGCAAGACCAGCTACGAAAATAATCAACATCCGCATATCGTTTGCAAGGTAAAAATATCACTAGCACTTACCAAAGAATACGCCAGTAGTACTAACTTTGCCATTAGCATCTGCCATCCATGACTTGTACATTTCAAAGGAGCTGAAACGAACAGCCATCTTGGGCACGATACCAGCAACAACTGCACCCAAACCTTTGTAAAGAGCCCAAAACGACTCGTTCCTTACAATCTTGGTACCAACACCAAAGAATCCGAGTTTCTTGGTCTACAAATGCACCATAAGCACATGTTTGGTTGTATGATTGACGACAGTAGTTACATTATGGTTTCTGCTCAATTGCATTCTGACTTTGACCGTATCAAGGGGATGGCAAGTACATGCTTCCATTAAGCCAGCACTACCACCGGCAACGAGATGGGTAAGAAGTGAAGTGGGTTTCTTGTTGTCACGGCTCATGTTGCTACTGGAAAAAAAAAGAGAAAAAAGATGATTGAAGCAAAATGTCAATACTATCCTTATATATAGATCAACAGCAGTCCTTGGCAAATAAATGGTTGCATTAGGGGACAAGAGGATCAATCATCAAGAATTAGGGAGCTTTGGGGGGATTGGTTGTGGAGCATAAAATTCATCATAATGTTCATCCGACCCCCCATCCCCCAATGACGCCTTTAGAAAAAGGGGAAAGATGGTTACATACATTGGGGGAGAAACGATTGTCTTTGTTATCTCACCATCATTCACATGTATTACGATCATTGTATGGAAAAAACAATGGGTTGTTATCATGTATGTCCATGATGACAAGGGTGTCTTGTGACTTTAACCGTAATGAAATGTTTTTTTAATTGATAAAAGTGAACGTATTGCATTAGAGAATGCTTTGTTGAAGAAGAAGGTTCAAACGGCGTATGAGTCAGGTACATTGCATTGCTCCCTGGACATGATCAGCGCGGTCTCTTTGCACAAAAAGTAAACAAACAAGCTGATGGTGCATCGTCATCCCCCCGCCGCTCACGCTTTGGTATCTGATTCATTTGAGATGCATATTGCTATTTCGTCCATTGTAATTTTACCTTTCAAAGAAAAAGAGGATATATATCGTACTACCCATGCTACTGAGAAACTGTATGGTCGTAATAGATAAGGGGTGCTACCGTAAAAGTAGCGGTGCTTCTGCAGATAGTAGTCTGTGCTCGGTACATGATGTTGACCCATCCACTGGAAAGTTTGTTGACATGGAGCAATAGTCAACAAATATAAACACACCCACAAGACTAGATCGTCAATGTACGTAGCCAACATTGACATGATTGAAAAACATTGCTGATCACTATCCATTCTGGCATATATATTAGATAGGCTAAAAGTGATCGTTTGTAAAGATCATGATTTTGCCACCGAAATCTTTGTTGGCTGCAGGGAACCTTCCATACAAGCACCTTTGGATCCCAGAAGCATCATCGTTGTGTTGAATGATGCATGTCGCCCTATATTGTATAATATATATGCTCTCTCCCTTTCAACTTGCGCCTCCCCCTTGGCTCTTTGTCTCCTGTTTGCCAAGATGCCACATCGGAAACCAAGTTGCTCTTCACCATGACTGTGTCAGTAAAAGATGCATTTCGCTTTACTCCTGGAGACAATGTGCATCTTTCAGCCAGTATTTGGAAACCAGTGCATGAAAACATGCTTTTCTTCAGGTACAAGGTTGGTATTTGTTTTGGTTCGTCATTTGTTGCTTTTACCAAATCTTGTCGATTTGAATCCGATGATGGCAGTGCATTGATATGTTTGTGTGTCAGTTGTGTACTCTGATGCAATATATCAAGATCATCGGCTGATCGATGTTTAACCGAGAAAAAAATTGAATTGTATACTGTGTCATGTGCATCATATCTAGAAACAGCACACAAATTTCACCGAGGATCGTAAACAAATTCGAGATCTCTACGACGATCATCATTTACAGCATTCATGCAATTCATCACATGATAATAGATATGCTAAATGCCTGCTCATGTTCACCATTCAATAGAGCAATGGAATAAATGAGATAGGGTACTCTATCACGAAGGATGTTGTATGATGCATTATTATCTTCATCGCAGTGTTTCTCGAGTAAATGGTAGAAACCGAGACAGAAACAGAAACAAACAACCGAGGCGAGTCGGTGATCATGATATTGGAAATGAACGAGTTTTCACATCTTTCTGCTTTTCCAACTGCACTAGGCTGATCCTTCCTTTTCCACATTTGCTACTCTTACCCAAGGCCGTCGTCGATCATGACAGCTGTACAAACATCAGGCCACGTTAATGTCGACGACCCATCACCAGAATCATGGTATATTCATGATCATCACAAGCCATCATCCAAAAAGCCTGTTACCAGTACAAGCAAAACTTGTGCTATCGAATCATTGTATCATTCAAATGGTAGTGCCAACAATAGTAGTAGCAGCACACATGTATGCAACTCGCTTCAATCATCATCAACCGATCCATCACTCTTTACTTCATCCACTGGCAGTGTTCAATCATTGGGTGCACAACGACGCCTTTATCAACCACATACACGCTCATCCGCTACAGAATCACCACCGCCTACACGTTGGCCATCACCCACAACAACTGAAGAAGTGAGTCAATTGGTGAAACAAGTGAGAGCAACAGGAGATATGCAGCAACAATTGGTATTGTGTAAGCAAATGATGCAGCAAGCAACACAACTTGAAAATGTCAAAGAACAGCAGAGTGATAGCACTCTCGATTTGGATAAAGCGCTTTTACGTGATGCATTGCAAACACACACACGACATTTATTACGACGTCTTGCACGTAATGGATTATCATCCAAGTCAACAAACAGTGGTCAAGCACAATTTCTTCTTGGGACTTGTATTGGTAGTGGTACTTTGGGATTTGACAAGGATGTTTTTAAGGCATGTGAATGGTATGAGCAAGCTGCCAAACTTGGTTATCGGGAAGCTGCTTTTCGTGCTGGTGCATGTTATGAATATGGCGTTGGCACGCGACAAGACCACGTGCGTGCTGTGGCGTATTATGATAAGGGAGCACGCATGGGCCATACACCAAGTATGTATCGTTTGGGAGTAATTCTTTTACGTGGATATTGTCGTCAAACACCACAACCACGTACTGCCATTTGCTGGCTCCAAAGAGCTGTTGATCCAAGTATAGATCCACAACCACTACCATGTGCATTACATGCACTAGCCATGGTACAGCTTACAGGTGAATGCACATGTACAAGTCTCGTTCCTGATACCGCATACGCCATACAATTACTCGAACGTGCAGCAACCCTTGGTCATGTACCCAGCATGTACAAGTTGGGAGAATGCTTCGAAACTGGTGATCATGTGGATCATCCTGATGATGTTCGATCCATTTATTGGTATTCATGTGCTGCACAACATGGTTGTCCACATGCTGCACTTGCTCTATCAGGATGGTATTTGACTGGGTCGTATACAATGGATATTCTTCCACAATCCGATCATGAATCATTGCTTTGGGCGAAACGTGCTGCATCCACTCGTATGGAAACGCGTGATTACTATGAAGGCATCATTCCCGTCAACGAAACAATCGCTAATGCATGTTTTGTTGTTGCACACTATCTCGAACAAGGCATTGGTGTATCCCAACCCCAACCCCATGATGCAATTGCATGGTATCGTAGAGCGGCAGCACTCGGCCATGAACGTGCAAAATCTTGCTTAAAGGATCAACTCGACTATAACGATACCAGCCAGCCTTGTACATCCTCCTCCTCTGCCACCACAAGTAGTTCAAACAGCGTTAAAAGCAACAGCTATCGCAAACATGCTAATCGCTCATGTGTCATTATGTAAAATGCCCTTTATCAATTAACCTATCTATATATATGCATGACACTTTATCAATCCCTTTTGTAAATATACAACATGTTTTGTTCTATTCATGTGCTATAATTCAAATCGTTCTTGTTTTAGAAACCATATAGATTCTGGATGACTGTGAAGTCTTGCAATATTTCCACATTGTCTCATCGTATCACCATGGGCGCACAGACCAAGTGCCACGTGTGTATTTGGGTATTCTTGTCGAATCTTGTCAAATTCATTGGCATAATTGGGTCGTCCATATCGAATGTCGAATCCTTCTTCCATATCAGGTTCAGGTTGTCGTGTTGTGTATACTCGTAGTGTGCAATTGACATTCGCCAATTCATCTACCATGGCATGCAATGTATCTAAGACCAACCATTATGTCAGTTGACTGGTGTAGATGACCATTCAATAAGCAGATTACCTGTGTTACGCATTGTCCACAGTACAATGATCCTTTTGGTTTTGATGCGTTCATCGGTTTGTCCCAATTGCTGGATCACTGATATCCATGGAGTGATACCTACGCCTTCAGCCACGAGTACCACTACTTGAAAATCTGCAAATTGTTGACCATTTTCTAATTCTGGATGACCCAACGGTGCACTGATCCTTAGATGAGAGGGTCGTTCTCCTGCAATCGCCATTTCATGTAATGACAAGGTATTTCTTCCACTAGCTCGAATGTAGAATGTAAGGGTATCATCGATTGTATCTAATATAAATGTTATTCCTTGGTCCATGCCACTCATTGATCCTATTTACCTCGATCGAAACGACTAATAGAAAAAGGGTGTGCATACACTTTGCTTGCCATCCATGATGAAGATCCCCAAGAAACAAATGCAAATTGAGAAGGGTGTTGATCCGGAATTTGAAATGCTGGATGCACTTGTAATTTGATAATGTTGCCAGGAAGTGCCTTTAATCCAACCACGCGTGCTGGTGCCGTGTTGACATATTGCCAATACTGATCACGTAACCACATAAATCCAGCTGCCATATAAATCAATCCAAATGCCCAATGATGTAGATATCCAACAGCGATCAATACTGCAAATGCTCCCAAATGCGATATACGAAAGAATCGATAAGATGCATGCCGCACCAATGAATGTGATCCAAACACCAGTAATATCAGTGCTGTTGCCATCATGGTTCCTGTCGTATAGCGTACATTGGAGAAGAGTGTGTGCATAATATCACCATGGCGGGTATAATTGCGTGATAGTTGGAAACAGGCATGGTACAGTGCACACATTCCACCCATGCTCGCAAACCAGAGATGCCATTGCAGATTGTTCGGATAAGTCGAGATATGGCGTACGGATAAAGCAATGGCAACGGCCATGTTGACGACTGCTAGTTGTGCAAAGCGATTGGCATATTCTTGATGATACAAATCACGATGCTCGGATACCAACACACGATCTCGAACCAATACATGGAATGCGTTCAACACCACAAGTCCTGTCATGGATAAAGTGCTGGAAAGTGATAGTCGCATATCGAGTAACCGGTATTCGTATTCAAGCAGATATCGTATCCGGCAATACCGCATGCCATACTCCTTATTGCTTTGGTGTCGTTGGAAATGAGCTCGTAAGGCGATGCATACAAAGAGCAAAGCCAAGGATGCCAAATAATGCCAGAATGTTTGATAGTCTCGTTCATAACGCATAATGGTAGGTGCTGTAACTTGTGTATCTTCAAGTTCAGTGTTGATGGTGTCATCATGATTCGAAGGATTGGCTTCCATGGAGAATGCGAGTCGAAAGTACGAACTAGCTTGTAGGACGAGTACAATTGCAAAGAGAAAGAGAGCAATCCAGGTTAGTGATCGCTTGGTGAAGCCCTCCATCATGCTGAGCCATTAGGGTGGGCGTGGAAAGAAAGAAAGGAGAGAAAATAGATCAGCTGTGAACACCCACTTTTCGCTTTTGACCGCCCCAGACCCAAAATCAACCCATTTGCATGATTATCTGTTCATCAACACTTTTATGATTATCTTCCTATGCTATAATGATACAACTACAAGTAGAATAACTGAAGAGTTGGGTGATACAAAAAGGTACCAGGGCAACCAATGACAAGATTTCTTAATATGATCTACTATGAATAAACTAGCATAAAGTCCATTGTTCATCATCAATATCATTTACAATGTACAAGTCGAACCAAATGCAGGGTCCCCACCAAAAGTGATAAAGTACATGTGGAAGATCATCAGGCTGTGTTTCCTAGCAACCGGCGCGCGTGTCAAAAAGTCCGAGGCAATCATGTGCTTTTGTGTTGCTTGGTTCACCGATTTTAAGCACATCCCCGCTGTCGTGTTTCTTTTTCTTTTTTAACCTTTATTCACACTTACCATTATGGCGGCATCCATGACCAAACCTCCTCCCGAGTTGACTGATTCCCATTCCATGAGCAGTGGCAGTAGCAGTAATGGAGATGACCTTTCCGACTTTGAACATGACCTGGACGTGATTGAAGGCTGGACCACTGCCGACTTTGTATCTGAGAATGACTTTGACATGATTGAAATGTTATCTGCAGCGTTGGAACAAGTGACACATCAACTGAATGACAAACAACGAGAAATTCGAGCACGATCAACAGAGTGGACTACCAAAACCAAAGAAAAGTTGCGACGACAAACAGCACGATTGGAAGATCAGAAAACACGACTCCAAGCACAACTATTGAAGAAATATGATGCAATCGAAGTGAGGATGAATCGAGATGCAAAAACTGTACGTCTCAGAGATAAGATCTCGTTTGTGGTGGGTGTCGGTAACGCGTGTGTATCTCCGGCATTGGCAGCTCGATTACCGACCTGGATACCATTGTACTACACCATTCAATCGTTGTACTTGCTATCATTGCGTTACCTTATTTACAAGGTCAAGAAATGGCATTACTTTATCTTTGATCTCTGTTACTTTGTCAATGCAATGACATTATTATTCCTTTGGGTATTTCCTGGATCTCGTGCCATGTTCATTGCCACTTATTGCTTAACGAATGGTCCAGTCGCATGGGCGATTGTCACATGGTAAGAGAGGAAAGGGGAGGGAAATGATGAGTGTACATTGCTGATCTGGTGAACAAAACCATCCCAATTAGGCGAAATTCACTCGTGTTTCATTCATTGGATAAGATCACTTCGGTTTTCATTCACATCTTTCCACCACTTGTCATGTACACAATACGTTGGCTACCTGAACTCGAATGCCAATCCAGCAACTATCGAAATACTCGGTTTCCAGGAGTCACTGATGACATCACCATGAGTTTTAAAGAAGCCATGGTATTATCGACCATAGCCTACCTGATCTGGCAAGCTCTTTATTTCGTGTTCATTATGGTGCGGAGAAGGGAAAAGGTTGAGTCGGGTCTACGCATGACATCCTACTCTTGGCTACTCGATGATTCACATGGGCGTAAAGGACTTATACAAAAAGCAGCCTTTGTATTTGGTGCAAAGTACAAGCTCTACATGTTTATGCTGCTCCAACTAGTTTATAATGTCGTCACCACCATCCCCACTTATTTCCTCTTTCAGCACTTTTGGCTACATACCCTCTTTCTCATCACTATTTTCACAGCAAGTATCTTTAACGGTGCCAGCTTTTACATTGAAGTCTTTTCAAGGCGATATGCTCTTGAAGTCGAAAAGCTGGTAGAACGATCCAAGTCTGGCAAGCAGGATGTCAACAAATCAAAGTCAGCATAGATTCAATTCTTTTAGTAATCTTTTAATACAAAGTATTCTTGTTGTATCCATAATCTAATGACCCCATTGAGAACCCCATTCATTTGGATTGGGTGGATGACTTGATCGCACATGTTGTCCATTGATCGACATGTTAGCCATACCGAGAGATAATTGTCTAAGGATAAAATCGTCAATCATGTGTGTGTATATATGTGTCATAATACCACTTACTCTACAATCTGATCGGATTCAGCACGACGATGATGGCAATACTTTAAACAGCTATCGCGGAAACTTGCTAGACTCCGTCCATGGTCGGCATAAAACTATAACAACAATGATGAAAAAAGGGGTCCGTGCGCGCACACACACATGGTATGCTTACCTTGAGTCCTTCTTGCAAATTGTTTCTAATCTCCACAAATTTCTGGTAAGCTTGACTCAAATTTTGCAAAGCACGTTCTCGCTTGGCTGTAGCAGATTCATTTTCTCGAGCTGTGCAGTATTCTTGGTGAACTTGAGCCAATTCCCTTAATATCTGAGTTTGTCTTTCATCTTGTTGGTCAATTTGCATCAGCAGATCGTCATATTTGCGTAATTCCTCTGCAAACAATTCTTCAAATTGAGCAGGATCGATTTTAATGACAGGTGATTTGGCGGTCAATTGAGCTGCTTTCTTCAACAAGGCAGGCGATATATCATCAGCATTGGAGATGCGTTTGGCTTTGTCAGTGATTTGGCGTCGCATCACCAAATGTTCATCCATTTCATCCATTAATCGTCTCAATTGTTCAACGGCTTCTCTTCCATTCGATGCTGATTCGGTACTTTCTGATCCAGGTACCGATTGTTCTAATTCTTGCTCTGGTAACGCAAGGATATCGATGATCTTGGCCCAAGTATCCAATTTACGATACACAATTTGATCCGCCTTTTGTGCAGACATGAGCGTATTACGATGCTGTTGGCCTTGAGATACCATCTCTGCTGTAAACACACGCGACTCGGGACGATTCCATTCTAGATTAGAAAATGTGAACTAGCTGATCCATTGGTATTTTCAATATATCAATACTTACGTTCACGGTATCTTGATCGTAGAGATTCATCATGTTCTTGTTCATCATCCAGTGCATTAAAGGCATCCTCGAGTACTTCAAGATTCTTGCTTGATGCTTGTTGTACTTTTTCCCACATGTCATAGAGTGCTTGAGAACCACCACTCTGACGAACTTCAGCAGCTTGCCGTTGAAGGTGACTAGGCAATCCTTCGGTTTGTTCAAAACCAGCAAGTGTGGTGGAGAGATTGAGTGATTGGATTGAACTATATAAAAGAGAGAATCAATGAGAAGATGATAAGAAATGGTGTATAATGAATAATACCTATGGTATACAGCTGTGAGTTCTTCCAATCGAGCAATGATATCTTCCTTGATGACACGTTCTTTTCTATCGACATAGACACTAGCAGCTTGATGCACAGCAAAAGGAACGAGTTTTTGGAACAAAGGCAAACCAATGACAGGATGGGGAGAACCACGTCGTTCGTTGGCAAGCATCATAGCAACAGGATCAGCAATCTCGGCTGGAGGTGTTGGTTTGACCATTTCTGACTTTTGGATAGGTGGCAAAGCTGATTCAGAAGGTAATGTTTCCAAGTAAATGACATCATTATCTTTTTCGGCACGTGCAAGGTTGGTTTGGATGATTTGTTGAAGAGAACGTAAATCACTGACAACAGTGTTGCTGACCATGGGTGTACCAGAAAAGAACGACTTGATCATGTCAAATGCACGCTTGACTAGACTATTGGCAATACGTAAACGTGCCACTTCTTCACCATACTTGTTTTGTGAAATACACTCGCAAGATTTGCGGAATTGAGCAGCGGCATTGAAATGAAGCGCTTTCACTTGCATATGCGTAAGCCATGGTTTGGGAAACACGCCTTGAGTAGATGAATGAGTAGCTAGTTCATAGGCAGCATCATAAAACTCTGCAATCTTGATAGCCAAGCGAGCAATAGTGCCATCTCGAAGTTGATCCATAGCAGCACGTTGCCATATACATTCTTGTGCCTGTGCTAGCATCAGGTTGATAAGTGTTTGTAATGCACCACTTGACATGTCTGGTGTAGGAGGAATACGCATCTCGGGTATGACTACATCTTGCAAGTGCTTAAAACAGCCAGCTGCGCACTTTTACTGTCATGAATCAATAGTTCTGTTCTCTTGAATAATCCTCCATCCCTTTTTCCTACCTGAAAAAAGTTGCATGCTCTCTTGACTCCTTCAGTTGTCAATCGATTCTCCGCATTGCCAAGCTGGCTATACATGGCACCAATACAGTAAAGAACACACGCCTTTTCATAGTGCATATTCCGATGAGATGTAATATCTATATTGAATCAGTGATATGTTTGGTGCGTATAAATGGCTATCATACCTGTGTTGCTAGTTGAGAATGCTGGATGCCAAGGAAATTCGATGCCAACCTATCATTATGCAATACAATTATGTTAGCCGAGAAATCACCCCTAATCTCCTCTATTCTACTTGCATCGATTGGGAACTTTGAACCAATAAAGACGAGTTGTGCATAATATCTATCATTGTGTTTTAGTTATTCGCGTATCTACTGCCAAGACATGAAGTTTCGAATGTTACTTTATCAAGCGATTCAAAGCTTTTTCGTTGGCTTCCATATAAATACAATCGTTACGAAGCTCGTCGAGAACACGAAAGTCGTCAGTGTATATGTCTGGGTGTTCAGCATATCCGTTTGAAATATATTTGCGTAGATGGGGTGTCCAAGTTACTCGCTCGGTCGATTTCGTGTCAATCGAGAGCATGTTGCTTTCCGACGATCGTTTTGTTGCTGTAGGAGAAGATAAAGGCGAAGCGCCTAATAGACTGGCCATTGTGAATAAAGGTGGAATACGTGTTATCGTCAAGGAGCAGAAAGGAGGAGGTGAGAAAAGAAACTTGATCACGCAGCAGCAGCAACAGAAGCCGTGCTGTTACCAAATAAAGGGACTTTTTTCAAATTAATGTGTCAAGTCTGTGTCTTTCTTTTTTCTTTGTATATTATACCAATAACTCACTCGCTCACACCGTACCCATACGGCTTACTTTATACTTGTTCAGTTCTTTACTGCGTTTCTAATCACGTCGCACGACATGTGCCTCGCTTCACGCACCATAGCAGGTTCGCACACAGCATTGCCTAGCGATCCTACTAGCCAACAGTGGAACGATTTCGCTGCCAAAGAGTTTAACGAAACCAAAACTCGATTGACACCCATCAAGGATTTAAATACGTCTCCTCCTTTATCCCCATCTCGAACAACCCAACGCACAGTTCGAGCACACAATGACGCCCATGACAACACCAAAGCAACTCAAGTCGATACTCCACACCAAAGTTCACCATGGTTGGAATTTGCAGCACATAATGACGAAACACACCCATCGAGTCAAGTCAACCATTACGATGCTCTACGATCAAAAAGTTCACCGAGTTGTGCAACGTTGAAGAAGAGTATAAGCGACAAGGCTGGGCAACAACGAAGTGATATTGTTGGCATGCAACAAGAACAGCTGCAGTGTTATGCTTCACAACTAGCATTTGATCCACCAAGGTGTTTCTGTAATGAACCTTCACATATACGCAATACATCCGACCACGGCATTATATACGAATGTCATCGTGTAACAGCATTGTCAAATCGTGATATGCAAAGTTTACCAGTATGTTGTACATTTCATGTGCACAAGAATACATGGTCTTTGTTTCAACACGCATTTCAGAATGGTCGACGTATCGATCCCAACCATCCAGATCTTGAACAATGTCCAGCATTCAATTATACCTTTCGCGTCATTTTTCGTATGGAAAACACTTATCCAATGAGATTATCAGTAACTCCTTTATGTTATTGCAACTATTTCGTGCGTCCAGTGGCCTATCACCGCAGTAATAACAGGATGGCTTTGGTGTGTCCAAAGGTGACTTCAGACGAATTGCGTCACAAGGCATGTCAATGGTTCATGTGGGCTGAATATGCAAAGGCATTGCAATCCACCTTATTACACCCAACATCTTTCAACACGATCCATCCCAGCATTCCCAGTAATACAACGACTATCAGCACCAGTGGGATTGACAACAAAAAGAACGATGGCGACAACAATTGTATTATGAACGATGAGAAACCCAGCAACAACTTTTGTCAAGATAATGGATTAATGACAGCACCCTCTTCGCCGAATACATTGAATACAAAGTCTGAAGATGCTTCCATATACAAAGCGACTCCTGTGCACGTGCTCCAGCCAACCGCCAAACAATTATTACAAGACACTGACAAAAGTCTCGAATTGATACGATTACTCAAAGGAGCCAAGATAGCTGAATGGTATTCAGAAGATCAGCACCATCACCAGCATACTGCATGTCATGGTGACACAGCTTCTTTGGATAGTGATGATCACTCATCCACGCAATCTACTGTTCCTGGTAGTCCCTCATCTCCTCTCAAGATATCCATGCCTGTTCCTGTTTCAGTATACGCTCGCATCTTGTTGGACAAGAAGAAATCAGAGTATGACGATGAACAAGTCTCTATGCTGAATCAACATGCCTTGATGATGGAGAATGAATTGAAACGACTTGAAGATGAGAATCAACAAGTGAAAACGATCTATGCAGTCAAAGAAGCCGAGCTGAATAGCCTGTTACGAGCTCATGATGATGATTTGGCAGAGATGGATCGTTGGGAAGATAAAATCAAGGAACTTGTCAAGTTGGATAGTGCATTGGAATTACTCTGGGACAATACTTGCGATTTAGCTGAAGAGGAAATATCCAATGTACGAAAGGCCAAGCAATGCGAAACCATGATCAACAAGTTGAAACAAGACCTGGTGGATCGTATGGAACAGCTCAAGACACAAATTGCAAAGAAAGAAGACTTGGATGAAAGAACTTCGTTGAGAGATTTCAAGTGTCGCGTATGCTTCCAAGAAAACATTCAAGTAGCACTTGTACCATGCTTTCATTGCTGTAAGTATACAAACAAAGGATAACGGAGGAGGGAAATTGATACTCATAAGATGCTATATAGCTTATTGCAGGCCTTGTGCGGAAAAGCTGACAGAATGTGCAATTTGCCGAACCATCAAGTTTGGTGTTCAAAATGTATATTTAAGCTGAATGGTATGTAGACAAGAAGAAATGATCCATATGACATGTATCTCACACGTATCTTAGATCACATATCTCTCTTGCATCCTCTTCTTTGAACCCACCCATGTCGCTCTTTGCGTGCCTTTTGTACAAAATATACTCTCTCTGCATCCTCAAGTACATATATAACCTCCGGAACAAAAAATTGCATATTGTAACCACTGAATTAATGGAATGGTAAGCTCACTGTGAGGAGGATTAGGGAATTTTGGTAACTCACAGTATTGAATCGACGTTCTAGGGATCAAATTTCCTATGCTGTTATGCCCCCCATCATCATTTGTTTATACATATTCGTCGATTCATACCCCAGTATAAGTATTATTACATTAAAATAATAGATAAAAAAAGTTATAATACAAACATATGATATTGTTGATAAAAAGGGGAGAGGAAGAGTGGTGATACAGGGATGTCACGTGACTAGACCCGAACGTTAGGATCAGCTTGTTCATTTATAGCAATATGCAATTAGTGTAGTCGATTATTTAATAGTAGAATTGATTATAACATAGTAGCAAATAAAAGTATACAAGATAAATGGAGCATAATGCTTCATATTACGTCAATATCGCGTTGCTTTGGAGTATAAGGGAATAAACATTTACTCAATAGGAAAAGTTTTTTCATTTGTGAAATGAACTCTTTAGAAATATAGCCACGAAAGCAGTGTAATGATAGTTTTAGACAAAGAATGGTAATAGTGTAGATCCTCACGTGGTTACTGAAATATACGATAGTGGTGTTACAATAATGGGTCAGATGATGTGACTGAAGCGCGCTCGAACCTCCATCTCCTCCACACCTTCTTTTTTCGATCACTTTTTTTTGTATCCTTTCCCCGAGTGGACTCTGGTCCTTTTGCGAAACATGGTGAGTTGAACCCCTTTTTATGCAAGTTGTATTCCTTTTTCTCACACAAGCAATCACGCATCACTCTTTCAGTTCTCGACAACATACAATTTCGACCAGCATGGAACACCACCTACTGATTTAGACGACCCAATAATACTCGTGGAATCCTCCAATGCTCAATCGAATACAAGTGTTCAGTCAACTTGCTTTTTATCACCACCACCACCAGCAGCAACTTCGTTATTACACGTTCAAGGAAGCTCAGGGTGCTTGACAGGAACACTTCCTACGTTTACTTTCATACCCAACAATCATTATCAAATACAGCAACTACCAGTAAGATTTTGTCTGTATTCGGTTGATATGAATGAGACACACTAACTTGTACGCACTAGAATGAGATAAAGCATCAACAATCAAATCCTTCGTGCATGCATCAAGTTGATTTCCGAAACAATGAAAGCATACCCCTGCGCTCTACTATGACTCATTCACCAATGGTAAGTCATTGACTGATTCAATAAGGTGATTATATCTAATAGTTGAAAAGACAATGGAACCAAATAATGATGTCCTGGCTGGTTTCGGATTGAATCCTGTACAAAAACATCATCATGATCTCTTGGAACAGCTGATAAGCAACACCCATGATACCCAACTGTCACCATTGACAACCACCCAACAACGCCATTCCCATGATCCTATACCCGCACCAAAACGACAATGCATGTCAATTAAACCAAAAGCACGTTCACAACGAGCACCATGGTCACCTGAAGAAGACAATTTATTAAGATTGGCAGTACAATTATATGGTGATAAAACTGAAAAATGGTCAAAGATTGCAGCTTGCGTACCGGGTCGTACCAACAAGAACTGTCGAAAGCGTTGGTTTCATTCATTGGATCCTTCGTTACGCAAAGGACCATGGACTGAAGAGGAAGATCAATTATTACGAGAGGGTGTGATGAAACATCCCAACCAATGGAGTAAGATTGCAGATATGCTGGAAGGAAGAACGGATGATCAATGTGCCAAACGATGGCGTGAATCACTGGATCCAACGATTGACAGATCAGAATGGACAACCAAAGAAGATGAAATACTTGTGGAAAAGTTTGGAGAATATGGCTCACAATGGCAAAAGATTGCACAGCATTTTGAAGGTCGACCTGGTTTACATTGTCGTAATCGATGGAGAAAACTACAACGCTTGATGCAAATCAAAAATGATAAACGAGAACATCCTCCTACTTCAACATCATTTATTCATACCAAGGTGGAAGATATTCAATCACCTTCACCTGTCGCAGCATCAGTAACACCAGCAACGTCCATTCATTTGCCGACCACTTCCGGGTTCCCGATCCTTCATCATGCGCACGAGCCATCTTCATCCTTGTCAGACACGTCATCACTCAGCAGTAACATTTCATCTTCATCCATTTTGCTTACTCCTCATGGTCCATCCTTATCAACTGAAACGGATATGATGCAATCCAATGGATCTTTCAGTCAAGTGAATCCTTATGGTTGTGATATTCCTAGTTGCCTTGAAAGCTTTTCAAAGTCAAGTGGTCTTTTCAATCACATGAAAAGCGCTCATCCAAACCTTGAAGCCTATGACAAACCTTATCGATGTGCTGTGCCCAATTGCCCAAAGAGATACAAGAACATCAATGGTTTACAATATCATTTACGCGATGCCAAAGGATCCTCTGCACATCCCCATATTAGTCATAGTCCTGTATAATAGCTTTTCTTTTTTCTTTTCTATATAATGTATCACAATTTAATCCTGAGATGATGATTACTATTTATAGTATTGCCAAGTGAATATATGCTTCTTGTTGATCCCCCGCAACAACACGACACGATACCGCAGCATGAATAGCTGGGATAACTTCGGAGATGTCGATTGCTGTGCCTAGAGCGTTCCAGGAGTTTCTACTACTTTTCCATCTAGATCCCCGAAGAAAAACATTTATATAAACGCAACGCATCACATATCGTTAACGCGAATTTTGCATTAATCTTACCCATACACTTCTTGTACTCTTTTCCCTTTTTTTACATTCCCCGATTGAGCACGAGATATAATCTCTTTTTTTTTTCCATCTGAAACAACAACACACGTAATCCTTGATACTCCGCGTTTTTTTTTTTAACACCAAGCAAGTCTCGGAACCGCAGCCAAACTACTTTACTCTTCTTTCCCTCTTCCAATCGTTTGCATACTCTCAACTTGAAAATGGATACTTTCTGGTGCCCTGGCTGTGATAAGCGCATTGATACTGACTTGGTAAGTGTTGATCAGTCACTGATCTCGCTCGATCGCCTCTTGATCAACCCGATTAACCTGTATTGTTATCTTCTAGAACGAGTCGGATTTGTATTGCTCTGTTGAGTGCAAGATCAAGGATGCCAACCCTGAAAACCACTCTAGCACATCATCCAACAGCACATCCACTACCAGCACCAGTGGTGTTCCTGAATTGGCATTGGGTAAACTCAGGGAACTGAAGCGATCCAAATCGCTACGCCAACAACATCGTCCTTCTTATCCATGGATCCCACTCTATCGTCGACGTCCTGTGGTATCACGACGTGCAGCAGTAACAGCAAGTTCTGCAGCTACAGCACAAGGTCTTATGTGTCGTAAACCAGCTCTTCCACAACAGCAACAGCATCAACTCTATGGCCTAATGGCATAATTTCAATCTCTCTCTTTCCTTCTTTCATATCACCAAATACCAGAAAAACATCAGAAAACGTCAGAAAACCAGATGTATCATGTCAACCCATTCCCTTTCATTTTCCTCCTCTTCCTTCATCTGTAAAAAGAAAAAAGCATTGATATATATAATATACCTAGCATCCATCTAACAATCATCCTTTATGAAAAATAAACTCTCTCCCCTCAGCACATTCATTCTTGAACAATACAATGATCTGTTCCTGTAAAATGATTTGCCGGGAGCTCAGGCTGAGCGACCTGCATTTGCTTGTATCACATAATTACTTTTCTCAGCCATTATAGATGTTTCTGTAAACACTTTATTCAACGATGATAGGTACATGTGCATAAGAGTTATTGGCATAATCATAGGCATAACATAATGACGCATATTGGGATAAAATGATGATGATGATGAGAATGATGATGAGAATGACCATGATGATGATGATGATAGTAGTAGTGACAAATGTTTCTTTGGAGCACGCTAAGATCCTGTGCGCGCAATTGGAAAGCGTATTGAGCATTGTTGAGCATAGAGACCTTGACCATTAATATAGACGAATCCATGGAGAGAGGGTACAAAGATGTTGGCAGCTGAACCAGTACGCCATAGTTGTTCGACACATGCATTTGACTTTGCATCAAAAGGGATCCACATGCTTCCTGCTTGATATACCCATTGGACTGGCATTGGTAAAGATTTTCGTTGAATAAGTGATAACTTTTACATTGCACAGGCACGCAGTATGTGCTTTATATATGTAATAATGATACATCAATATGCACAGCAGCTAAGCTTGCCATAATAGCGCCGTAAGAGCAATGACGCCACCATGACCAACTTACCAGTAAGAAGCGTGTAACAGTAAACGTCGCGTTTCCATGTCGCTGTTGCTGTTGCTACTACTGCTGCTGCTGCGCTTTTCGTACATAAGCAATACCGCTTCCGCAAGGAGAAGCAAACTTAATTCGTGTAACACTGAGATCGGCGACACCATGTTTGTTGTTTGCATGGTCTCCACAATAACCCAAACATTCCCATGTACTTGTTGCTAGTCAACATGAATCAGAGTGTAGATTCTAGGAAACAGTGTATAGTGTATTGCAGGTGGATGTGGCAGTGACCAATCACAAGCCATTTCCAGCATCTACTGTGCCAAGTGCACATCACAAGTGCAGATTCACTTTAATCGGTATCTATTCTATTCTTATCTTTGATGAACAAAGCATTCCCATTATAATGCAAACATTCCAAGCATAACACATGACAAGAGGTATTGCGTGGATTAAACAGTGATCCTTGTCGGATGACACTTACCAAAACATTCACAGACAATATGTAGATGATACGTTTTAGTTGATCAACCATAGGGCATAGAGCATGGTACATGTATTTATTCCAATGAAACAGCAGTAGATGAATGAAGAGAATATGTGTGTTGGTCTAATAAGAATGAATGTGGAGATATGTTTGTTGGGTATATACAAAAGATAGTGTGGGGGATTGATTGTTCTATTTTACAAAGATGATGTTGTAAGCTTTTTTTTTGCATTGACTTGAAGGGTTATGATCCGGTTCTTGCTATTGGGATCCGAGTATAACATCGCTGAGCATAAAGTCCAGGACCATTGACGAGAACAAGACCTTGCATGGATGCAACGTACACTTGAGCTGCTGTTCCTGACCGCCAAATGTTTTCAATGGATGCATTGGCTTGAGCATCAAAGGGGACCCAATTCGTTCCTGCTTGATAGACCCACTGCACTGGCATGATGCTGATCAAGATAGAAGCAGTAGTAGTGGAATAGGAAGGGGTTGTTGACAAAGATGTAATCAATGGATCGGCTGGAAAATGGGTACATTTTATATCATCAAGTGATTGCTTGATCTCGCAGTATGGCATCATCCATCAAGCTGCCAATTGTGGAAACAAAGTTTCCTTATGTTGGCTGCGCTTGATTCTATTTCTTCTCAGTCGCATGTATACTTTTGCTTGCTCGCATTAAAACGGCATCAAGTTTGTGCAACAAAAGAACACGTCAGGGAGCTGCTGCGGAAATGACTCCTGTGTAACCCTGGTTACTATGGAGACCACAAAATACCATCCATAGCTTATATTTCTTGTGCACTAAAAGTATTTGTCAACTCGTGTCATAAATATCAAATGATGCATTTTAGTTTTATGGCTTGCATTCCATGTTGAACCCAACGCGCTTTATTGAAAAAGTGATGCTATTGGCGAAAGATGATGAGAGAGATAGCAAGCACAGCCTTGTTGTTAACATTGGGATATCACATGATGTGGGGTTTTGTGAGGAATAAGCGTCATCTTGTAATCACGGATCGCAAAGCTGGATTTTATGTGACGCCACTTTTACCAAATCGGTAGAGTAAACGCATGACAACCGGATCCACGTTTCTGCTTAGCGTGTGCCGTAATCAATTATTATTAGTGTGTGTGCCAAGAATGGGTGCAGGTACGTGTTTCAGTAACTATGACTACCAATGTGCTTCTGTAAATATGCCCGGGATCATTTTGCTGATATCTCTCGCAGCACCCGATAACCGGAATAGAATGATAAAGAGTGCAAGCCTAAGCATCAAACGTGGCATCATGAGAACTAAAGGATAGAAATAGAGTCTTGGAAAGATGCCGCAGCCGAAACTGTGCTTATTCCTTCTCTTTCAAAATATACTTGGTTACAAATACAATCTATAACTCGCTCTAGACTTTATGGTTTGAAAGAAATAATAAATTGGTTTTATATGTATCCAGATCTTTTGCTATGACTAAATGATTTATGCATGTGATAAACGTTGAATGCCTTGAACATCAAAGATGCCTTTAAGTTTGGGTGCATTGATACTAGCGATGACGGCTTTGGCGACTGTATCGATATGAAGAGGAGGTGTGGTAAGACTTGATCCAAAAGGTAAAGAATTGACTTCTTTGGCTACAAAGCTAGTTGCCATGTTGGCCAATTGGATGGCTGCAGCTACTGGCATGGCAACAGGACGATCTTGACTATACATGAAACCTATTGACCCATGATCAACATACTATTCTTCATTGCATTACTATTTCTTTGCCTACCCGGTCGAAGCGCTATAGTACGAAATTCTGGTCTTGAAAACAAGTACTTTTCTGCCTGGCGCTTGGAACTAATGTATCTTGGATCCACCAAAGGGAAAATATCCGAAGCTGAAATGTAGACAAAAGCATCCATGGTGCTTATTTTGGCAGCTTCTTGGGCCAACGCCACAGCTAAATAAGAACCGTGGGTATTAATGGAAATGGTGTAATGGGGCTAGTTTTGCCAAATTTTTACCTGTGTCACGATTCATGCGTTCGAATGTAGGTGCCGGGTGTTGTGCATGGAGAGGATTTCCTCGATCGCGCATACCAATCATTTCACCTACAACACGTGATGCGCCCGATGCTGCTTCACAAAGATTCTTTGCATTGGCCAAGCTCTTGTAATCCACTTCAGAGATAATGCCCACAGTATGTACAATATCCGTGACGTTCTCCAAGAGACCCGTATAACTTGAAGGATCTAGACTATCACCTGATGCCCATTCCACCTACATCAATCATTAACATACTATCCAACTCGCTTCATTTTATTAAAACATACCTTCTCAGCCCATGCAGGTCTTGCTCCTTGTCGAAAGGTTTCAGGAACACCATGTCGACTATGTGACAAATGTTCAATCTCATGTGCTCATGTTCAAGTGGCAAATGGTACCTTAAGCTGATAGTCTCCCACCCTTGTCGCGTGGCATGTTTACAAATGCTTTGACCTAAATGTGGAATACATGAGATTTCCTTGTCAATGAGTATTTAAAACGAGTTTTACCAAGGAACCCTGTGCCTCCCACGACCAGTAACTTTTTGGCTGCAGTTTGTGCCATTGTTTAGTTTGGAAAAAATGGCTGAAATTCCTCTACTGAGTTTTTATGCAAATGGCGATTGTAAAAGAATGACATATTCGCTTTTCCCCCATTGTTTCTTCCAATATGTATTTGTTCATATCCGAAGAGCGTATCATGTTGCTATTAACGTATGCTGATTATAGCAATTGAATGCGCAAACCTGCATATATATTACTACAATGAAAGAGAGTCTATTAACAATGACGCCATGTCTCTTTGTGATGGACATGTGTGAATGAGCACAACAAATGATTTGGCGATGGCTGTAAATGGAATCACCTTCGACTCATAATGACACTTTCACTTGGCCTAATTGGTCATGTCAATCATATATTATTATGTATGAACCATTATATCACACCTAAATCCATTGATAATGTATCAGATCCTATCCTGTTTGTACATAAAATGTTCGACCCAAGTTATCAATCCATGCATCTTGTAGCTCATCATATTATGCACATGTCTTTCCTTTATCATACTTTGGTTGCTTATGTATATTATCTATAATCATAAAGTTTATGTGCGTATCACGCTGCGTCTTTTCTTGGGAACTCTGTGGGATTGACGCTGATTGATGCTGATACATGGATTGTTCTTTGTGATCATTATTAGCTTTCATTATTATCTTACTCTTGTCACTGTGATACTTGATCCATTTAATCATGTGATATCCTAGTAATAGTATCATACTCGTATACTGTAGGTATTACTTTCGATAAACCTATGTCTTACGATGAACCCCACAATGTTTGCCCTGATGCTCTTATATTAGGCTACTTGACGAACAACACCATCATGTGATGCATGCTTATCGATACTAACAACACATTCGAAACCGTAAAGTCAAATGTAGCCTTGATGCAGTGGTACAACTTGATCTCTTTGACACTATGGATGGGCAGCAAAGCAAGTTCGCTTATAGGAATAAAGCTGAGTGGCACGCGACAAACTCGTATGTGCATTCCATTTATTGAAGAATATGCTGAGCTTATCAGGAAATCAGCGGATAAATAGTACATGGTCGAACGCTGAGCAACATGATATCGAATCCACAAAGGGCAATCATAACAAAGATACTTCTAAATATGGTGCAAATACAGCAGGGATGAATGTGGTCAAAGTATGCAGAACAATTTCATCAAAGTAGATGCTATTTTATCTTCGGTGATTTGAATGGGCCGATAGCAAACGCCGTTTTTCTTTTCCCGTGTTGCACGCGTCGTTCACCGTAACCATGGTTGCGAGCATTCAACAATCTCGGCCATTGCAACAAACGTGGATGCAGCTTCTGCCATATGATGTAGTGACACTTGTACTTGGGCAATTGGAGCAACAGGAGCTATTGGAGTGCATGGCAGTTTGTTCAAGCTGGTATCGCAGTGTACCTTTTTATACCACAGAGCGTTGGCGTACAGTCAAGATATTTCGTCGCTATGGAGGACTTGGCAACCGTAGATTAGCAAGTTGTTTAGGACAACATGTACGGCGTATTTCATTATCAGGATATGAGACACAACACCAACTGAATCAAGTGCTCCAAGACCTTGTGGACCTGGGTTGCGAGTGGATCGAATCTCTCGGTGAGAAAGAGAGAAAAACAAAGAGATTGGATGATAGCTGATAAGCAAGAGACACATCGTGGATATAGAGTTCTATGATACCCAAGTCAGTGTACAACAATCCTTCTTTGCCTTGCTCTCCAAGTTAGCCATCCATGCACTACATGAAATTACATTTCTCAAACATTGTGGTGTCCTTGACTTTTTTAAAGTCGTTGCAGCATGTCCTCACTTGACCCTATTTGATTTCTCTGCATCTGGTGACCAAGGAGAGTTGGAAGCGTATAGCATGCCTACAAGGTCCAAGATCACTCACATGTGCCTTAATGGAAGACCTTACGATATCCATCCACAACTGGAACTGATATTACGACAATGTCCCCAATTACGTTTCCTAGCAACAAATAACCCATGGATTCGTTCACAAGAGAATATGGATAAGCTTCTTCAATATTGTCCCAAGATTGAATATTTCGAATATGCACGACACACTCGCAATGCACGACATTATCTCCATAAACATATTCAACATCCTCCTCCTTCTCAGCATGACCAAGATGGTTGTTTACGTGAACTTGTATTGGATGGATATCGTGCAGGCAACATGCCAGATGCACACATGCTTACAACACTTGAAATCCTTCGTTTAAAGACAACATTGATCAGAGATATTGCACCCTATTCCCAAATACTGGATCGACTTTGTGTTCTCTCCTGTGATCAAGTGGTATGTGATCCACCCGAAATCCTTGCTTCGCTTATTGAACAATGCCCATTACTCGAGGAAGTAACGTTCCGTGGATTTACTTTGATACCAGAAATATGTGATGCTCTTGGCAACGTACGTCAACTCAAACGTCTCTATCTCTCCCGCAACAATCACATGAGACCATGGGAAGGAAATTTATTATGGCCATTATTTCAAAATTTGCATCGTAGACCATTGCAATGTTTACAGTTGGAAGGCTTGTTGACTGATCGGTTGATAGAGCCATTGATATTACCAACAAACTCTTATCCACAGTTGACTCAACTTTCCATCAGCAACAAATATTTAACATGTGATGCTCTTGACCGGTTCATCACACGATCCACATGTGGCATATTGAGTATGATAAAGACATTGGAGATATGTGATATCAAAATAGTATCAAGAACGATGCTCGCTTCCTTGGGTGAATTGGACCATCTCGAACACTTTGTGCTGCGACGTTGTCGACAGGTGGATGGTAACGGCATTAACGACCTACTTTACCATACCACGACACTACGCTCGCTCTTTATTATGCATTGTGATATACCAAACGTATCAAAAGAAACGATTAGATATGCCATCCAAAAGTTAGGAAAAGATTCTGTATTGTATATTCCATGGAAATTTGCTTCAATAAACGTAAAAGATGCGCGGTGATGTCTATTATATACAAGTAGTATGATTGTGTTACGAGGGATACTTGGTGTGTTAAAAGAATGAGGAATTGATATACAGAGGGAGGATGGTGCATTATTATTCGAAAAGGGAAACAAATCAACGGAGTCTCTGAAAGACCGATCTGACATTCAATGCTCGCAGGGGAAGCAAAAGCACTTGTGGACCAGCGCCCATAGGTTCGATCCTTTTCGTTTGCAACTATGGTAAGGAACTATCCCAAGAACATCCATCCTAGAATGCATTCATCCATTCATCCATTCACTCATCCATTCATGTAATCTTGTTTATCATTAGGCCAAGCGCACAAAAAAAGGTTAGGATCACTCAACACTCGAACAACTTTATCGTGTTCCGATATTGACACCAAAATGTAGTCGGCATCACTGGCAAGTACGGTACCCGTTATGGTGCTTCGCTTAGAAAGCAGGTCAAGAAGATGGAAATCACCCAACACGCCACTTACACCTGCACCTTCTGCGGCAAGGTACTTTTTTTTTCTTCACTTTGGATAATACACACAACATAGGAAAGCAGTTTACTTATCAACGATCCTCTTTATTTCAAAGGACGCCGTGAAGCGTACTGCTGTTGGTATCTGGAAGTGCAAGGGCTGCAAGAAGACTTTGGCTGGTGGCGCTTACACCGTGTCGTAAGTATATGAATAAGGGATATTTTGTGAGAGATGTGGTTTTAATGATATTGTAATAGTACCACCGCTGCCACCACCGTCCGCTCGACTGTCCGTCGTCTTCGTGAAATGGTTGAGATCTAAGAACTTTATACTTTATTTACTTCCGTAAGGATTAAGGAATAAATGGTTGATCCCAATCAAATACACAATACTTGTTTCATTTGTCTTATATATCCCAGAAAACTTTATTATTGTGTTGCTAGATTGTATGAGAGTATATGGCAACGGTTGGTAAGACAACCATTAGAGCTGCATAATCTACACATTCACTTGGATCATCTCTGTGTTTGGTGTTACATTGATTCTTGGTCCGTTGGTTCAAGATAGGGCATCGATCCCAGATCACATTCACTGGAACATTGTATACAGGTGCATTGATCATATAGATTGATGGAAACATGTAGTCGTTTATTAAAAGTGTCTACGGATTTACTTTGTTGCAGCAAAAATCTTGGGTGCAGCCTATATGGATCGATGTAATGGTAAGTTTCTTGGATAACCACGCTATCCTTATCCACAATCATGACTTACGCACTCGTCAGCACAATGCATAAAGTGGAAGAATTCCTCAATACCTATTATATATGAACAATACCATCAATTCATCCGCTTCAACGCATGTATCATCCCACATACAGTTTTCGTTGGAACCGTTCTCGACGCGCTCATTGCACTCATCAAGGTGCTTCTTCAAAGCGGCACAATCTTTTTCGCATTCTATTAACAATGAGTGAGCACAATGCACACGTGTCTACAATGTTACTCCATCCACTTGCCTTCCATAATTTGGTCCTTCGGATCCTCCACTTCTTCAGGTTCTTCCTCTTCAACTACTTCCTCAACAACTTCAACAACTTGCTCCTCTTCAGCATATGCAGTAGGAAAGATGCTTGACAAGATATCAGTGATACCCATGGTAACGGAAATAGAACGGGGAGCTCTTGCTTGGGTCGTGGATGGAAATAAGATAAGAATGGCGACGCGATTCCAAGTCACATGTCCACTCTACTTGAATCTACACCACTGCTGCATCCCAAAGCCCATGCTGTATCATAGATGTCATTGTTGGATTAATTCATTGAGTAGGTTCGTTGTACTAGAAGCTGTTTTTTAAAATAAAGCTTCACTATGGCAACCCACTGGTTACCAGGTTAATCATTATCAACTTTCCATATTTGTCTTAAAAAGGCTCATCATTCATTGTTCATCACACAATGGTTACCAAATCATGGTTCAAACCAGAGATTTCAAGAGTTGTCATTCATCTAGATCAAAAGGCTGAATTAAAGTTTCTGGAGACGCATGGTGTGTTAGTGTTACAATGCGTGTGTCCATGTGTCTTACACACACAACAACTTGTGTATCCCTTTCGGAAACAAACGCCATGATTTTCCGTTTCATCATTTCAAGGTGCAAACACATCACGAGCACATCTGCATTAATCGCAGCAAAGTGTATCAAGTTCAGTAACTGAGAAACATAGTTGAGTTATATTAATACACTATTATCACTGCTGATAGTGCTCTAATCCTGTCAAGTCGCTTGATAATGACACAGCTCTGCAACTTCTGTGAATGGATGTGTTTATTATGGGTACCGGAAAGAGAAAGGCACTATATTAATTAACAATTGATCCGCTTTTCATGGATAAGGGTATTGGCACTACTTTTTGATCGAAATACATCATGATGTGATTTATGCATGAATAACAAAGCAACTCTACTCTATTCTCTAATGATTTAGTCCTTGGTTGTACCCGGAAGATTTCTTGATGTTAATCAGGGAGTTGCGCTGAATACCAAGTACATCATCTACAATTCTTTATGCTCTACGTTCGACTTGACTTCCAGTATAAGCTCTAACATCATGATCGGTGGATGAGACTTGTAGAAAGATTGAGATTCGAGCGGCAGAGAATATGTGCTTATGATACAATGGGATTATCATCATTAGCATAGCGAGTGAACTAATCACGGTATTTCTTCGACTCGATTCTTAAAGGAGAGTATCATATCACTGATTCTAGTGGTGCTGGTCGTGGTGCTGCTGTTGCTTGTATCAGCACCTGTCACCCCAACTCCTTGTCGCGTTGTTCTTCAAGAAAGCCAATTCAGTCTCTTGTTCATTGCTGTCATTTTGCTCAGGTACTTTCATTCCTTTCAATAATTCCACAAGGGTTATAAAGAGCTATTGCTTGAACTGATTTCAAATGTAGGTTCGGCATTGTGAGGAAACTTTAGAAAGAAGATATGCGATTCATTTGCGACTCAGTAACTTTAACAGCGGCCTATCTGCATGTTGACACTAGATTAGATTTCCTACTATCATCATTATTATAATAGCAACTAGTAATGTTTCTCCCATATGTAAAAAGAATATATTTGATTGAATGTACAAAGTGGGTGGTGGAGAGGTGCATATATGTTTTTGAGTTTCCCCTTTTTTTTTTTTTACAACCAGCGACCAGCGCAAGTATATCCATGGTTTTACTATGTAACACACGGATGCGGATGTTGATGATGACACCTCTAACATTAAAATTCTTCATCATCATCTTCTGCATATAAATCATCAAAGACGGTCATGACAAGCTCGCCAACACGTCCTTCTAGTTCAGATCGTAAATCGGCCTTCATGGCTGTCGAATAAGTATGCAGGAGGTGTTCACCATGATCTTGATCACTTGTCCCTGCAAGGAGGCGCCGGAGCATGCAGCGAAGGTTTGTAAAACAAAGTTTAAGGATATCGCTATTTCTTTGTTGCAATGAAGGTGTAGATGATTGCTGACAAGTTTCCAAATCATTACGCACACGACCCAGTATATCGAAAGCATCCAATGATTGATGGAGTTGATCACCAACAGCAAGATTCACAGAATAAAGCATGGATGAGATTTGATGTTGTGCAGTGGGAAGGGCACCTGCAAGATGATATTCAGGCCATAATGCTATCAGGGATTCCTCCACTGCTGGCGTAATCACTTGAGAAACATGACGTGTTTGTTCATGGACATGATGACCAATGTATTCTGGTAGTCGTGCTACACATGCGTCTATATAATGAGGACAAGTTAGCAATGTATGCACCAAGTGGCTGAGGGGAATGAAAGTTTTATAACAATACACATACCATGAGAAAAAGTACCAGATGACAGGGCATTGGCTTGAGACTGTAAAAGATGATGTCTTTGGCAACGTGAAGCATGTGTAATCTTGAGTAAGAGATCTTCAGCATGGGTGCTCAAAACATCATCAATCATGGCTGCATAGTGGTCTTCAACAGCACTGCGTATCAAGTCAGCTTGAGTATTCCAAAAAGCAGGTTGCCGATGTAACTTTTGTGCGGATGATGTTGTTGCAGCAGTTGCAACTGTGAGCAAAATGGTGGTGAATAGTGAAAAGCGCATGTTGATATTGAAGAAAAGAAAGGCACTAGAGTCGGGAAAATGCCGGCATGTGCATCTTTATATGAGAAATGCGGATAAGATGCTGTGCACAGATCCGCGTGATCCTGGTGCCACAGATTGGTAACTCTTTCTTGCATTGTTTGTCAGAGCCTGCAGATTAATTAGGTCACCGACTGTGAGCAAATGAACAGTGACCATGCACCCCAAATGCGATTATCTTCCGCTTTGCTCTATATTAGTCATTGTAATCTATATACAATGTGTGCCAATAGGTTATTGTTCATTACCAATGTCGGATATGTAGTAGCGGAATGCTCATTTGACTGCTTATCAAAGCAGCTGATGAATACTCTCACGTCGTTGTCCAACATGTCGATCCTTCCACACTTGTTACACGCCATAGTTGTGATACGTATACATATATGCAGGTGAATGGACGATGTTACTGATTGATACATACGTAACAAGGAGCTGGATGTCGGTTGACAGCGTCATTTCAACCATTTCCGAAAATGATCATCACATCAGCGTCACACGAACTGCTGAAGAAAGGAACAAATAATAGCGTTGCAGATGTTTTGGCTGTATTTGTTTACATGTGCGATTCATGCTTATTTACAATGATAACCCATTGACGCTTTTCACATTGGATATTGCAGGGAATAAAAGAAATGGGCATGAATGGCGTTGAGAAAGTGTTCATTATGATGAAGGACATTTCCATTGGAGGATATTGTTGATGGTGAACAAGTGATAAATGGTATCATGTTGATGAATATTAGAAAATCTGGAACCAAGACAGCATTTTTACGTAATGTCACCTCGCGTAATTATGATCTCTTTAAGCATTTGCATGATATTCTCAGCTTGATATGCATCTCTTCCTTGGTTGTTTATCATAATCTTCTATCACCAGCATCATGCTCCAGAAACACGTAAATCCAGACAATTTAAGCGAAGATCAGAGGGATTTGCAATCCATGGCATACAGCTCTCGTTACGCTGTGCAGGAGATTCCAAAGTACAAATTACCCAAAGATTCAACAGAGGCTCGGGTAGCCTACCAGCTCATTCATGATGAGCTTGAATTGGATGGCAGACCTTCTATGAATCTAGCTAGTTTTGGTAGTTACACGTAATTCGGAAAAAAGGTGTCAATGCTTAACACAATGACAATGTTGTAGTGCACACTTGGATGGAAGATGAAGCTGACAAGCTAGTGTATGAGAACATTGCAAAGAACCTATCGGACCAAGATGAGTATCCTGCAACCATGACCATCCAAGGACGTTGTATTTCCATTATTGGCAACTTATGGCATGCTGATGAAGCTATCGGTACAGCCACTGTTGGCTCATCAGAAGCTGTCATGTTGGGAGGATTGGCACTCAAGAAACGATGGCAAGATAAGCAGCGCAAAAACGGCAAGGATACATCTCGCCCTAATATCATTATGGGGAACAATGCTCAGGTGGCTTTGGAGAAATTCGCACGCTATTTCGATGTGGAGATGCGCTTGATCCCTGTATCTGAAGAGAGCCATCACATTCTCGATATCCATAAGGCTGTTGAAGCATGTGATGAAAACACTATTGGTATTTTTTGTATCCTTGGATCAACATTTACTGGACATTTTGAAGATGTCTTGGGACTTTCTAAGCTATTGGATGACTTGGAAGCCAAAACTGGATTGGATATCGCTATCCATGTCGACGCTGCAAGTGGAGGGTTCGTTGCTCCCTTTGCTTTCCCTGATCTCAAGTGGGATTTCCAACTCAAACGAGTTGTATCAATCAATACATCTGGTCACAAGTTTGGATTAAGCTACTGTGGTATTGGTTGGGTGCTATGGCGAACAACAGATTATCTTCCAAAAGAGCTCATTTTTCAACTGGATTACTTGGGCAGTATTGAGTACACATACAATCTCAATTTCTCAAGACCTGCTTGCTTTATGGTTTGTTTGAATATCATCACAGTTTAATCACATGGCTTATATTTTATCTATAATAGATCTCACAATACTACAACTTCATCCGTCTTGGTCATGAAGGCTACAAGCGAATTATGGAGAATGATCTTGAGAATGCGCGTATCTTTGCATATGCTCTTGAGGAAACCGGTTGCTTTGATATTGTATCGGACTTGCATCGCCCATTGAACGTTTTTGGATGGCATAAATCTGGAAAAGAACAAATAGCACAAGTGAAGAAGAAGGGTGCTGTCAAGTACAATCCTGCACTCCCTGTTGTGTCATTCAAATTGAACGATGCATTCAAGAAGAAGTATCCTGTGAGTACAATATACAGCAGATATCAATTTCCCACTCACCGTGATATATAGCATGTGCAACAAGCGGCGATCAGCACCTTGCTTCGTACCAAAGGTTGGATAATACCAAACTACAAACTTCCGCCAGCTGAGGATAACACTGAAATCTTGCGTGTGGTTGTTCGTGAATCATTATCACGTGAGATGATCGATCGGCTTGTTGAAGATGTTCGTGACGCGGCATATAAGCTCAAGGAAGTGGAAGATGAAGCTAGTCAAATGCTTGCGGATATCACTGGTGTCAGTAAGAAGACTAAGCATGAAGCTCATGAACATCGCAATGTCAAACGCCCAAAGACATTTAATAGCACATGTTGATAGGAGAGTGAAAAACTCGTCTTGTTTATTGTTATCTTTTCTTTACTGATTGGTAATAAAAGTGACCTTGCCCTTGGGACCAACTTCGGCATAATATGTTGGAATGCCATTCACAGATTTGCCACTGGCATAACCGGCTTTGGGATGGGAATCACGTTTGTGGCGTTGATACAAGGCTGTTTCAGCAGGTGCAGCAGGGAACAACGCTGATGGTTCAAATGCTTGAGTGAGAGAATCATTAGCTGCAGCAAGTGCATTCATCCTAGAATCATATATAATAGAGGATCAGTAAGGTGTCTTTTATCGTATGGTCTTGTAGTGACTTACAATCGAGCACGTTCGAAGCGAGGTTCCACACGAGAAGCAAGGAACATATCTCCAGGACCTTTGACACGGACAAAGTCCTATTGAACCGTTACTACCTTATGCGCATCATGTAATTCAATGGATACTTACAGGAGCACCCAATATGTAATTGCGAAGGGTCTTGATTACACTAGACATGTATTGCAACTTGGGTTGAAACGAAGGACTATCAGCAATGTTGCGTACAACAGCATATCGTCTCAAAGGAGAGCGTGGAGAAGGAATAATTGGATTGGCAGGATGCAACTTGGTAGGCTCGGTTCGTAAATCCCACATTACAAGGTTTCTACAATGTGAAAAATAAGATTCTGCGAGAAAAAGAGAGCAATATAGTAGCTGTATTACCTTGGATTAACCAAATACTCTTCACCAGCAGAGAGAGAAAGTCTATAAAGACCACCATAGTGTGTGATGGCGAGTTGACCTGGGCCGGTTACTGTGTGCACCAATCGGTTGGCCAAGCCCTATAAAGAACATCAGAATCCTAAACCACCCAATCATTGGTACCTATATACAACATACAGCATCATTCCCTTTAACACCATTCAATCCCAAAGCTAGTGAAACCTTTTCGGTCTTTGCCAGAAATGCGTCACGACGTAGAGCGTATTTTGTACTTCCTCGAATATTGACAATAGCGATCTCGCCAATACGCGAAGGTGCTAATATAACATCACCCGCCGATTGCTTTGTATAATACTGTGTATCAAGATATGATTGAATCAGCACAACATTATGCTCTTCACCCACACACACACACACGCATGCACTTTACCTTTTGGTAAAAGACTGGTTCACCAACCAACTTTCCTCCAATTGCCTTGACTGCAGAATGATCATCCAATGAAAGCTTAGAGATAACCTAGAAACATGTTGTCAATATCGATTGTTGGATCCAAGCATTTGAGTATTTACCCGTGTTGATGCACCCACAGCCGATCCAGTCGCTGCTGTGATAGTAGTGTCTGGTGGTAACTATAGAAACAACATATGCTGTCAATGGATACCGTTCCTCTTAACATGTAAAATAAGCAAATGTACCTTGACCAATAAAGCTGAACCTAATCATACAATGCACCTGTTAGAGCAAATAGGATGCAAATGTCGTATACGTTACCTACGCCCGATGATATAACTTCAAACGCGGGCTCGACGCTATTTTCAGTATCAAGATCTACGACAACATATGTTTATGAGTATACTCAAACAACAATTATTCCAATGACAAGAATGCAGACCTTGACCCACTGACGAAATGGCACTCGAAGCTTTGCTTGCTGTTGAGCGTGGCGAAGATTGGATAGAACGATCGATTGTTTGGACACCTGTGACATGTGTTGCGCGTTGCTCGGTGTGTGCAGTCTCGTGATAAGCAAGGCTCACGTATGATCGTCTCTGAAGCACACGCACAGCAATGCGTGTACGCAACATGTTGTATTGTAGAGGGGTTGTTGAGTAAAGAGAGACTATGTAAACGTGCAAAATGAAAAGCTAAAAGCGGACTTTGGAGCCCCTGGTGCTGCTGATGAGGACATCATAGTGATGGCGTTCAGTTGCTTGATCGAATAGCTCATGTTGAGAAATATCATCCATTCAATATATGAATAAGTAAAGCTGATGTGATCATTAATGTACATGTAAACATACTGTCAATTGAGAAACATGAGAAAGTGTATATTGTTTTACTTTTGACGAGATCAAATGGTGTGTGGTGCTGGTGGCAAATACAAATGACAAGAATAACATGACGCAAGCATGTGCATCTATCGTGAATATCAAATGTGTATTGTCGAGACAGGTGCCACCTCCTTTGCGTTAACATGCACATGTTGTCATTGGGTAGTCGCGAAACAGGGGAAGGAGATGCACTTGGCATGTCACGGATCAAAAATACACACACGCTCCAAACATTGTCCAACCAAAAGTCTCATGCACGATTCCACGAATATCGTCGACAAGGGGGGAAAAGGGTATATGCAATGTGGTTTGGAAAGAAAAGACAAACACGATTATACCAAGCATGAGACCATACATCACTCAATTCAACCTTTTATGGAACTGATCCCATGTTGTGCATGCTTTCAGTTACAGTATCACCATCCCCTTGCATATGATGTGGGCTTCTTTAAGTTTCCATTCTCAATAAATCTTGTCGCTCACACTTTTTAACACAGACCAATGTTGCATAAACAAGCACAGGCCATAGATGAATCAGAAATTGACTTTTTCATATGCAAGGATGATGTTTATTATGCTAGGTCATTTATGGGTGTATATACAAAGTGTTGTGGAGAAAGGAAACAAAGAGACTATTTGCCCAATTGTTTCAAAGCCGGCTATTCTGTGTACAATGTGTAAACATAAACTTGTCCACCATAATACGCGTGCATGAATTATTTGAATGCACTAATGGCTGTAAAAAGCATGATCACGGATCCAAACAGTAAGAGAATAATGGATGTTATATCGAGCCACCATGTAGGCTTGGGTACTTCTGGCTTATAAGAAGCCTGCAACAAAGGAACACATTCATCCACTGGAGATTGGCGTATCCACGATGGGCGGAATGCACGCAAATAAGAAAGCGATGGCATAATGAATGCCAAATAGGCAGATGCTAATCCACCTACGACAGCATAAACCTTGCCAAGGGAGTGGACTGTGATGCCAAATGCAAGCAAGATAACAAACATGACGGTTGTGACGCCATAATGCTCCACTGCTGTTGGTTGGCGATACTCGGTCTCAAATCCGAGAGATTTTTGTACTGCATCACGGGCTGGGTAAAAAGCCATTCTAAAATAAAATAAGGGTAGATGTGTGTGAGTTTCAAACATATGTACCATCTATGCAACAATAAACTTACGGCACTGTGAGCACCATTGATAAACCTAAAGCCAATCGACCCACATTGATAACATCGTCATCGTTTGGAAAGTTGGAAAAGATATTAGATTGCACATCCTTGCCAAAGCTGAGATATCCGATAAGAGCAAATGTCACAGAAATAGACCAACTCATCAGAGTTGAAAGTCCCGATGTCGCGGCCCAAGCTGTTGTTGATTGATTGCGTTGTGATAAAAAGTTGTTAAAGGCAACCTGCGAACACACAAAGGCAAAGGACATGATACCAGCTGCTGCAATAGGATCAGTGCCAAAAACATCCATTGGCGCTTCATGTTGGGGAGAATAAGCTGGGGCACGAATCAATACTGTGAGAATCATCACAGGAAGTAGCAACACAGAAAATGTGGACCATGAAGCAAGTGCACCGATAGAACGTGGAAGATTCAATGGGAAGATCTGTGTTCCGATAATTAGGATTGCATTCAAACCTTATGTGGTACAAGTGCATAAATAATTACCACAACAATGCTGACAATGACGGTAACGATCTCTCGATTGAAAGAGTACTGGGGTAAATAAAAGTTGAGTAGTACGGGTATAGTATCGGCAACCACTAGATGCATCCTGGGAATTAGTTTTCTATCACCCACATGCTCTCCCTATCACGCAATCTCACTTACAGATGAAGTAGCTGATACAGCTACCTGCCGATTGGACAAAGAGCATGAGATTAGAAAGGTGGTATCCAAAACGGCCCAAGACACATTCACTAAGAGTGGCAAGCTTGTAAACGCCCATACGTTGACCAGCCAACACCATGGCATAAATGGCGGAAAATGTCATCAAGCCGACAAACACCAGCAAAAGGATGCCATTCACAAATCCTGCAAGTAGAAAAGCCATCGGAAGCCCAATCACACCAGCTCCCACTGTGGCATTCACCATATTAAAAGAAGCTTCCAACACACTCCTAGTGCCATAGCCAGGTCGATCTGCTTGCAATTTATCCAATTCGCTCGAGGACATGAAACGCAGGGAAGAGTAAAAGAAGAAGAAAGAGACAAATGAATGAAAATAAAACAAGCGATAACAAATCCGCTATTAAAATACTTTTTGCAAGATCCCCATCGGGAGAAACGGATTTTCTATGGATAGCCTTTTCAGGAAGCGGGGGAGTCGAACGCGTGAATAGCACCAATCAGGTACAAGTATATGTACCTTTGTCGCAATTGACAATCATGGCTCAGACTTGTTATCTCTCCCTCTGCATGTTTTTGCTCTTGTGTCGGTACAACGGAACAACTTATTTTGACACATCAGTGACGTTGTTGTTATTGGCATATCTTTGCATGGATTGTAACCAGGATCTGCGGGAAATGCTTGTTCCAGTAGATGATACATCCCCAATTGGAATTGATTTGTGTGGCTCTGATTGGGAATCAGGGATGGTAACGTGAGAGGGGTGGTGAAGCTGATTACTGATCACAACTTTAAAACATACTCCTTTTATTGCTAATGTCGATACCAGCAAGTCAGCTCACATATATTATATTCTCCGTTTCAAGAATGCATCCAATATTTTGGGTAAAGGTACATGGCGGTTATATTGTTGCTTCTATCATTATAGCTTGCGATCTTGCGCATTTCCGATTAGGTTTGTCCTACACGTTATGCTCCACATGTCAATGCAGTTTCAGATATCCATGAGCGTTACAGGAAGATTTATCTTACTAATTCTTGCGCGTGAATGTGGCACTTGAGTAAACATCGCTTTTGACATGTCAGTATAGCAATAGTAAGCACAAAGGAATACTGGTCATAATAACACATCCACCAATTCTGCAATCGTATCGGCAAAGCTAACGTTTTACAAGTATTATCAAACACCCAATCTAAAGCACTAGCAATGACCCTTGTTTAATGCAGGTTATATGAATAAAATTCCCAAATACTGCCCCTCAAATGTCAAACTATGTGCATGATGTCCATGATAAGGCTAAAACAAGTCTTGGCTCTACTGTTCTATTTCCAAAGATGTCACAAAGTTAAAATTCTTAGAATCTAGTTGGCAGCTGCATTTTGCACAAACGTGGAACAAGCCATTATTCTGGTCACGTGTGATCAGCAATATATTTTGATGCATGCGCAGCAAAGACGTAATCTTTTGGTCATAGCACTTTGTGTTTTGCACATCATTTTCACGTGGTTCCAATTCCTTTTACCCACACGATCATCATTGCATGCGATCACTATGATAAAGCGTATTGGAGCCTATGAATGAATTGTGAATACTGCTTCTACGCTCAATGAGATATCTAATTTGTGGAAGTGATTGTGGCATAGGTAAAACGTTTTAAATAACCTTATGATACGCGGTATAATGTTTTCTCTCACAGTTATCTATTCAATCATCGTGCCATAGTATTTTTTATTAGCTAACAAACCCGCTGACCTATGAATGATGATGATGAGCCAGCCGAGTATTTCATACAGATGCGATGATATTATTCCAAATATAGGCACACGATAAGAATGGATGAATTATGCAGTTTATATATGAAGAAAAACAATGGGTGGGCAATCTATAGACGAGTGGCCAAAACTTCATTTTTGGAATCACGCAGTTGAGAACTGTCAATTTCCTTGAAACCACCGGAAGCACTGGTATTTTCTTCGTTGAACACTTGTTCACTACGATCAAGTAGTTTCTCCAAATCCTCATCAGAAATAATCTTATCTTCCTTGGATACAACTTGTACTTGTTCACCATCCTCTGATGCCAAAATCTCGGCCAACTCGCGCAGATTTGATTCTTGATCCTTTTTGGTAGATGTGGGGTTTTTAAATTTTCCTTTGCCAATCACAAGCTTCTCCAAGCGTCGTTTAGCTGTAGCACGTTCCAACATTTTGGCTTCGACTGTGTTGGCAGCCACCAAGCGATATACCAATACAGGTTTGGTTTGGCCGATACGATGTACACGATCCTGTGCTTGTAAATCCATTTGGGGGTTCTATGCATGGATCATGTTAATATTAATGTATCCGCGAACTATATCTTTCACTCACCCAATCACTATCAAAGATCACCACAGTATCAGCAGCTGTCAAATTGATACCAAGACCACCAGCACGTGTTGAGAGAAGGAAAAGTTTTCGTGGACTATCGGGTTTGTTGAATTCTTCGATCTGTTCTCGCCGTGATTCTTGACTGACACTACCATCCAACCGACAAATAGGCCATCCTTTGATTTCAGTTGCCCAATCCTCGAGAACATCCAACATCTTGGTCATTTGCGAAAATACAAGCACTTTGTGTCCTTTTTGGAAGAGACCAGTCAATAATCGGTCGAGGAGAAGCACCTTTCCGGATTGTGCCCCTATTTGATTATCAAGGACGTGGACACCAGTGTTTGGATCGACAGGCCAATCAAAGAGATATGGATGGTTGCACACCTTGCGTAGCTGCATAACAATGTTTTGTAAATGTAATCCATTCACTTGTTTGACTAATAATGAATGCACCATTGATCAGTTCACAACGAGAATGTTTCTTTGTCTTTTTTCTTTGTACTCACTTGCTGCACTGATTTGTTGTTTCTTTTCTACTGATTCGGTATTCATTGGTGTGGTGTTCTCATCAGTTGCTTTCTCGAGTTCCTTGAAGAATTGTGTATCCGTTTTCTCCTTGTAATCGATATCCGCTTTAGTGGAACGCTGATTTCGCTTATTCTCTTCATCGTCAAGGGGTTGTTGTTGTGGCTGTTGTTGTTGATCTTCGAAAGCTTTGGTTTTGCGGTTGATAAGGTATTCACGGATATCCCGGTTCAAGATGGCGTCATATAAGTTCTTTTGCGCTCGTGTCAATGGTGCATAAAGTAGGTATTCCTTCTTCTTTGGGAGAGAATGTTCGACTACAAAGAAAGAATATCAATATACTGCATAGGTACATACATATACTCATGACTTACCATCCGTCTTTAATCGTCGTAAAAGGAAAGGTCGTAGAATGGTATGCAGACTTGTAATGACACGGCCTTCTTCCTCCTCCTTTATAATTCTATCTTGACCGCTCTTTTGATGAATGTCGGAGAAATCGAACCTACACACTCACGATTAGCATTGTACCTTTCCATATGCATCAATTACATACCATGATTGAAACATATCCAAGTCATCAAAGATATCAGGCAATAAAAAGTTCAACAAACTCCATAGTTCAGCCAGATTATTTTGAAGCGGGGTACCAGTCAATAGCAGGCGATTGGCACTTGAGTAAGTTTTGAGCTCTCTGATCAACCGACAATTCAAATTCTTCAAACGATGACCTTCGTCAACCACGATGTATTTCCAATTATAGCGTTGCAAGTGTTTTCTATCGTTCATGACAATCTCGTAACTGGTGATAACGATGGGGAATTCAAACTTGGTCTCCTTTCGCTTGGGAAGCTTACGGCTGATCATGTGTTGTCTTTCATCCTTGGTTCCATGATATAATAACACATTGATCGTAGGTGTGAATCTAATAAACTGATATCAGTTACCTTCATTCTACAATCTTTCTTCCCCTTTTTTTACTTACCTCTTGAATTCATTGACCCAATTGGCAAGCGTGGATAACGGCGTGACAATAAGATAAGGACCAGCCACGTTCATAGCTTTGAGATGAGCAATAAACGAAATGGTTTGCAATGTCTAATGAATGCATGTTGGTTGTGTATATGATAAAGAAGTATATGTATGACAATCGTACCTTGCCCAAACCCATCTCATCAGCCAAGATGCCATTCAAGCCGTTCTCCCACAAGCTAATGAGCCATTCTACACCAGCCAATTGATAATCACGAAGGACACCCCCTGTCACTAAAGCCGGTTGCCTTGCAGACATGGTAGGCTTCACTGATTGACCACCACTAGTACCGTTCGTTGTATTCTCGCTATCAGCTTGAATAGCTTTGCCAACGTTGCCATCCATATCCTTTCGTCGCTTGACATCCTAAAGTATCAATAAAGCCATCATCAATGAAACTGTGATATCCAAACTTTGTCTTTGATCTTACATCTTCATTCAAATAATCAGTCAATTGATAATTAGAGTCTGTTGTCTTTCGCTTGCGAGGAGTTGCACGTGTCTTGTTGCCGGCACGCTTGGTGGTCGTAGAGTTTGCTGGTGTAGGTTGTGGTGCGACTCGTTCACGAGCTTCTTCTTGTTGTTTGGCCAATTTCTTGCCAAGGATCGTAGCATAAGCTGAAGATTTTTCAAGTAAAAAGTGCAAGCGTTTCATGCGTTGAGTTTTGACGGTGCTGTCGAATTGAGCTTGAGCCTGTTATGATTAGGAGTTAGTATCATCGGACCTTGGCGGATAGGATTTGTTCAAGTTACCTCCTCTTCCATACGCTTATCATCTTCTTTCTGCGTATTCTCAGCTAGTTTGGCTTCTTCTTTGACCATGGCTTCTGTTATAGCATTCTCTTCAATAGTTGAATCGTTCTCAAGCTTGATCTTTACATGATCACTAGCCACTGGAGAGGTGTGTGCAGTGGAGATCTAGAATGGAGTAAAGCGATCCCCATGTTAAATATAAAAAGACAAAGAATTCAGCCACTGGCTTTCATGTACCTGTGATTCAGTTGTTTGGGGAGATTGACTATCATTATTCAAAGTGGAAATGTTGGTGTCAACCTCGGTTGTGTGAGAAGCTGCCATATCGTTGTCGACTATCAAAAAAAAGAAACGACAAGGAAAAGGAGTTGGCGGAGCAGATCTTAAAATGTACGCGCCACTCACGCGTATTGGATATTTTGACTGGTCCCAGGCACGCCGCCAAGTTCATTTCACTCAATAATGTACAAACAAGGATAAAGGATCAATACAATGTTAAAAGGAATATCGTATCTGGTGAAAGAAATTATATGATAATCATCTTATATTAGAAAGTATCGAGAATATAGAGAAATAAAATGTATCGATCGACGCGTTTGCCTTTAAAGATGATCAACGTTACGTTATAAAGATATGTTGGAATGACAGCAATGCAATTAACCTACAAGTGCTTACTTTGTTCTGTTACACTTATTCAATGCAATTTGTTCACCGCTATCTCATGTTCATCTATCACCATTCAAACTATTGGACACTAGCAATAATATTTCTTCTAAAGCAAGCATCCACATCCTATGGATATACGAGTCATTGGGTATCTACGACTTTGATTTCCCTCATTCTATCTTAAAACCATAATATATCCGCCAATAGTAGCCTTCTTCTAAACTGATAATCACACATTGTATCAAATGACGATGATCCAATCTTCACCGCTCCCACGCTACTGATGATACACTGAGGAATTACATAATAATCCTTCTTGTTTATATTGAATAAACTACATTATGGAATATAATTCAAAGTAACAAAGCTGCCCATCCAGCCATCATGGCCAAACCACCCAAAGGAGTAACAGGACCCAAGAAACGGAAATTCTCGCGATTAAGAGTCAGCAAGTAAATGGAACCACTAAATGCAAGTGTTCCCGAAAGCATCAAAGGCGCCACTGCAGGATGGATACGTCGCACAGTGGAAGGAATAGACGACACTGCGAGAAGTGCAACAGAATGCATAAGCTGATAATGAGCTGCCGTAGTCCAATTCTATATTCATAATACAACTGTCAAAACATACAAGTGAGAAACATGTCATGGAACAATAACTTGCCTGAATCTTGCTTGGGTCATTGCCGACGCGCTTTGCTAGTCCATGAGCACCAAAGGCTCCCAAGCCAATGCCAGTTAATCCTATGCATTGTATTGTCCATGTTAGAAGAATTGTTTTATGAAAAGAGTATATAAAGTAGAGTAATATTACCAAGAACACTGGCTGCTTTCCAGTAGAAGTTTGATGACATGATTAAAAGAACCTGTACGATCCTGGACTTGTTTTTATAAAGTCAACGGCAACCGACCACCTGCTTTATATGGAAGGCGATCGGCCCGTTGTTTAATCCATATGCCGCTAAACCATGAGCGAACCTTTATTATCAATCGCATCGTGCCATTTCTAAACAATCAATTATAAATAGTGGACCATTTTATAGAATAAATCGTCATCTTACGCTCTCTTTATTCTCATTGTATTTGTCTGTGTGGCTCTTATATCCTTCGTGGTTATATTCCTTCGTAGTCTTTATCCTCTGTGATCTATATCTCCTTTGGGGTATTGTAGACTTTGTATATCCTGTGTGGATCCAAAAAGAAAGGCAACATTGGGGAAGCTATTACATCCTCCATGGGGCGTGGAGTGGTGGTACCCTATGGTAAGGTTGTCACATCCTGGCATCAATGGCATGTCTCTTTCTAATCGAATTGTGCTTATGATAGCAGCAAGTGATAGATATAGAAAATACTGTGATAGCAAATAAATGTCGGTGGATATTGTCATCTACTCTATTATGGTATGCCAGTTATTGGTTTATGCATAGACCATTCAATTATCAAGTCATACAATACCCCATTATCTTTGTGAGCACAGATACTCTCACGCATACAGTGTACATATAAAAGAATATGTTGTCGCGCAAATATCTTACTCCCACACATCTTTTTCCTCTATTATAAATCCTCGGTTGCTTGCTCAAGTTTTGGTGTGTATCATGGTGGACATTATTCCTGTGAATGAAAGCTATCCTGTATATTGATTGTCGTTGTTTCCTACTCCCATTATCATCGTGGACAATACATATTGTGATACAATTTGATCTTGGAATCAGGCAAAAAGCTATTATCATATACGTTTGATGGATCATATACTCATGGCATGCCTATTTTTTTCTTTCAACGTAGCTTCTGATGGTGATACCTTTGAAGAAATTTGTATCAGCAACAACATAGTGCATTTGATAACGTGCGCTTAACCAGCGGCTTCACAAAATTTATTTCGAAGAATCAGAAACACGGTGTAAGTGCCAACTTTGGTATTTATTACATACGTGCGATTCATTCACACCTATCTTATGCAGCCCAATTGTGATCTTACTATCGCATTCGACTGTGTTGGCTGCCAAGATATCTTTACTTCTATTGGTGATCTTTCACAGCATTTTACAAGACATATCATTCCTCAAAAAAGATCTATTGAAGAGATAAGCAGTAGCACTACTAGTAAAAATGACGAGTACAACAAAAGGGTATGAATGATGATAAAATGCTGGTCATTGAAGAACGACGAAGTGCCGTCATCCCTTCACAGTTCAGTGAAATCGCCAAGTGGATCCAAATTTTCGGACTCTTGGCACCCTTAATTGTAAGTTATGCATGAGATATGATTGACAAGATATTAATTTTGGCTTTTCTCCCAGGAATTGGTTATGCAACAACAGCGTGTTGATGGACTTTTACGAGATGAACATACTGGCATTACACAGGTTGAAGGGAGAAAACAGTTGCAGAAGCATTCAAAGAGAGTAAATTGCAATTTGCGATCGATCAGGATGTCTAGTTACTCAAGGCGCTGTATCCTGCTCCGGACATGTCTTCACCTAGTTCTTCGCGCTATACAATTCCCATACCAACAATCTTCATATCAGAAATCCCCATACCAGAAATCCCCATACCAACAATCACCCGTGCAAAGGAATAAAAAATAACCTTGGACAATGTGATCAGTGGCTGAAGCATGATACAAACGCACCTTCTGTAAGCATGGCAATAGTAAAAAACTGTCATTGGAGCAAGAATGACGGAATGCTAGCGGAAAAATTAGAGTTGAATGGTTATTCCAACAAGTTGTGTTAAGCAAAATACACATTACGTTATTTGTTGTTCATAGTCTAGACCTATTTGTTTACTGATAAAGTCTATAAATGAACCCTGTCTCTTTATGCAAAGTGCACCATTGTTATCATTTACTACTCCTCACTCTCTTTTTGCTTCTCTTTATGAAGTACGCAGCTCTTTGTAGTATCGCATTGGCAGTGCAACTGCTCGGTTTCCATCATGTCCTAGCTGCAGGTGGTAGCAGTGGCGGTGATGGAGAATGTTCCTTCCAAACAGCCATCAAGGGTGGTAGTGGCGATCCTAAGCTTGAACAAATGAACCAATTTACCATTGACGATAGTGGTACTCAAGAAACCACTAACTTTGGGTGAGATAAAATTCGGATTCAATGATGTGTGCATATTATTAACCTTGAATGTAGACAAAAAGTGAACAATTCTGATAGCTTGAAAGCTGGTTTGCGAGGATCTACACTTATGGAAGATTTCATGATGCGTGAAAAGATTATGCATTTTGGTAAGGCATGCTTGATCTTCATTGATATGCAATATTGACGCCATATTATATTATAGACCATGAACGTATTCCAGAGAGAGTTGTCCATGCACGTGGTGTTGGTGCCCATGGTTACTTTGAGACCTATAAAGACTGGTCGAATCTCACAGCTGCAAATTTCCTCAGAGACACAGGCAAAAAGACTCCTGTATTTGTACGCTTCTCAACTGTATTGGGTAGCCGAGGATCTGCTGATACGGTGCGTGATGTGCGTGGGTTTGCTACTCGATTCTACACAGACGAAGGCAACTTTGATCTTGGTAAGCAAGTAACTATGGGTGACATATATCGCTTAATAACCATTTTTTGATTTACTAGTGGGAAATGCAATCGCACCTTTCTTTGTACAAGATGCTATGAAGTTCCCCGACATTATTCATTCTGGAAAACCTGAACCCGATAAAGAAGTTCCTCAAGCTGGCACTGCTCATCAAACAGCCTATGACTTTTTTGCCGAATTTCCAGAGACATTACATACTGTCATGTGGGCATTGTCGGGTCGTGGCATTTATCGCAGCTTAAGACAAGTGGAAGGATTTGGTGTTCACACGTAAGTATTATGATGCACAATTGTAAATCATCTTTCATGCTGATAACCGGTATGATAGTTTCCGCTTAATTAACGAAGATGGCAAAGCTGTGTTTGTCAAATTCCATTGGAAACCCCTTCAGGGATTGTGCAACCTAGTTTGGGTAAATATACTCGTTGTAAACATGTAGACATTGTTTATTAACAAAGCCATTTTATAGGATGAAGCCCAAAAGATTGCAGGCAAGGATGCTGATTTCCATCGTAATGATCTCTATACTGCTATTGAGAAAGGCGATTATCCAGAATGGGAACTTGGTGTGCAAATCGTGGAAGAAGAAGATGAATTCAAGTTTGACTTTGATCTATTGGATCCAACCAAGATCATTCCCGAATCATTGGTGCCAGTGACCAAGCTTGGAAAGATGGTGTTGAATCGCAATGTTGACAACTTCTTCGCAGAAACTGAGCAGGTCACTTTCCATCTTGGTCATATTGTGCGTGGTATTGGTTTCACAAATGATCCATTGTTGCAAGGTCGATTGTTCAGTTATCTCGACACACAAATCAATCGCATGAATGGTGCCAACTTTATGCAAATTCCTATCAATCGCCCTGTTGTACCAGTGCATAACAATCAGCGTGATGGTTATATGCAACACAATGTCTTTAAGGGTGTGGTCAGTTACTTCCCCAATGGTCTACAAAATAATACTCCAAGCATGGTTGATCCGCAGGACGGCGGCTATGTTGAATATCCTGAAGAAGTACAAGGTCCCAAACGTCGAGGACAACCCCCAAGCTTCTTTGACTTTTATTCGCAACCTCGTCTTTATTGGAATTCATTGACTGATGCTGAAAAACAACAAACTGTGGATGGTTTCCGTTTTGAAGTGGGCAAGAGCAAATCAGTGGATGTGCGTAAACGCTTTATTGATCAGCTCAACATGGTTGACAACAATCTTGCACGTCGTGTTGCTTTTGGTGTTGGTGTTCCATTGCCTGACAAGGTAGTCGAGAATGATGGTAAATCCACTACTGGTATTTCTATCAGCAAGTATCCCAAGCCAGATCATATTCGCACTCGTACAGTTGCTATTCTCACTGCACCTGGTACCGATACTGAAGAAGCCAAGGCCATGTATGAATACCTGAAGAGTGAAGGTGCCTATCCAGAATATGTTGGTGTAGGTCTTGGCGATCAGGATGGTCTTGAAGTGACCAACACTTATACTACCACTTCGTCGGTGCTTTTCGAAGCTGTTTATGTTCCTGGTGGACCTGAAGGGATCAAGACCATGATGGAAAACACATCTCTCTTCCCCTACGAAGAACCTAAGGTCTTTGTTCTAGATGCATTCCGTCATGGTAAACCTATTGCAGCATCCAGTGATGGTTATGATATTCTTCAATGGGCCGATGTCAAGACAAGCTCCTCTTCTGCTGCGGAATGCAAATCTGAGCTCGGTGTTATTGTTGGTCCTGCTGGTAGCTGTCTCAATGAAGAGTTCAAGAAGGCACTTATTGAACAACGTTTCTGGGATCGACTTCCTTTGGATGGTGATATCTAGTCATTTTAATTTGATTATGGAACGGAAATGATAATAAATCATAGTTGATACTTTTCATGTCGTTGTGTGTAATGGGTTGTTGAATGATCCCTGTGTCAGAAAAAAACACGTGGTAGCGAATTGCAGCAAGAAGATCTTATTGCATCTGTCGCAAATGGCATTGCATATATATTATAATAGATACAGAAGTATGGGTACATTGTAATGGATTGATTATAGTGATCGCTCTTTTATTACATGTCAAATAATAACAACGAATAACGTAACAGCTTTGGCAAAACGATGACTAGAAATGTATTTCATGCATGCTTACCATAAAAGTCTTGTGCACGAGTTGAATGTGAGTTAAAGACACTTTGATTGGTTAAAGCGAATCCATGTTGGTCCTTGATATTCCAGGATGGTGAACGTTTTCATCCCAGATATCAGTTTGGATAATGCTTATTGGTATTATATAGCTCGTTCAAGTAAATTGTATGTTGAAAATCATCCATTGTATTGGAAGATACTCATTAATTCAAAAAGAGGAGAATCTGTTTTATTAATCAATGTCATATAAACTTGATCTATGATTTATATAAAGAGAAAGAAGGGAGGATTGCATATGTCTCTAACCAAGGCATGCATAACACGCGGGCAACAATGACTCCACAGCCAATGGAGTTTCGCAGCTTTAAGATTAGACTTCACCAGCGACACGTCACATAAATTGGAGTACCTCGACGCGAGCTCAGCGCAGCTTGACGTTTTTGACAGTTCGACAAGATGGTAAAGTAGTAAAAGCTCAATGATGGCTCGTTGCTAATCATCCTTCTTTTCTCATAGTCTCTTGCACCAGTACAAATTTTCCAAGACCAAGCTACCGAAGAACGAGCAGAGAATGCGCGTCTGGTAATAATAAAGCGACACACGACACGATTGATTCGGATCATCTAACTTCATCGTGATACCCAGTCTTCTTTCATTGGTGCCATTGCTGTTGGCGATCTTGTCAAGAGCACTTTAGGACCCAAGGGCATGGTATGTAAAAGTGGGATATAAGAGGAAGCGAAGAGATATACTGATACAGGTACATGTTGTATTAGGACAAAATTCTGCAGTCTGCAGCAACAGGAGAGATTCTTGTAACAAATGATGGTGCTACTATTCTCAAGTCAATTGCTCTCGATAACGCAGCTGCCAAGGTTCTCGTCAATATTTCCAAAGTTCAAGATGATGAAGTGGGTGATGGCACTACCTCTGTATGCGTTTTGGCTGCCGAATTGTTACGTGAAGCAGAGCGCCTTGTGAACCAACACATCCATCCACAAACCATCATTGAAGGTTATCGTCTTGCATCAGCTGCTGCATATAAGGCATTGGAAGGTAGTGCTGTTGATCGTAGTCAAGATAAGGATGCTTTCCGTGAAGATCTCGTCAACATTGCAAAGACTACTCTCAGTTCCAAGGTGTTATCTCAAGACAAGGAATACTTTGCCAACCTTGCTGTCGATGCTGTTCTCCGTTTAAAGGGTTCTACCAATCTTGAAAACATTCAGATCATCAAAAAGCCTGGTGGTAAATTGATTGATTCTTACCTTGACGAAGGTTTCATTCTTGACAAGAAGATTGGCGTTAACTGCCCTAAGCGTGTTGAAAACGCAAAGATCCTTATTGCAAACACACGTAAGTTTTGTATCATGATGATGATGATGTGTGATCATTATGATCTAATGATTCGGTTGTAGCCATGGATACCGACAAGATCAAGATCTTTGGTGCTCGCGTTCGTGTTGATGCTACTGGCAAATTGGCAGAGTTGGAACGTGCTGAACGTGACAAGATGAAGGCAAAGGTGGAGAAGATCAAGGCACATGGCATCAACTGCTTTGTCAACCGACAACTTATTTACAACTGGCCTGAGCAATTGCTTGCAGATGCTGGTGTTGCTAGTATTGAACACGCAGATTTCGAAGGTGTTGAACGATTGGCACTTGTAACAGGTAAGCACATGGATACAATCCCGTGTTGACAAATATCTTATATATGTTGAATAATAGGTGGTGAAATTGCTTCTACCTTTGATCATCCCGAATTGGTGAAACTTGGTCACTGTGATCTTATTGAAGAAATCATTATTGGTGAAGATAAGGTAAAAAAAATAAGTGGGGGAATGACTTTGGATATCCTATGAATCGCATGGCTAAACTCATTTGTTTCTAGTTGATCAAATTCTCTGGTGTAGCTGCTGGTGAAGCATGTACTATTGTTCTTCGTGGTGCTACTCAACAATTGCTTGATGAAGCTGAACGTTCCTTGCATGATGCATTGTCTGTTCTTTCGCAAACTGTGGGTGAACCTCGAACAGTACTTGGTGGTGGTTGCACTGAAATGCTAATGTCCAAGTCTGTGGATGAAATTGCTGCCAAGACCGCTGGTAAACCTGCTATTGCTGCTGAATCCTTTGCCAAGGCCCTTCGACAAATGCCTACTATCCTTGCCGATAATGCTGGTTTCGATTCTTCAGAGCTCGTTGCACAATTGAGAGCTGCTCATTATGAAGGTGATGCCACAGCTGGTCTCGACATGGTAAACGGCCGAGTGGCCAATGTTCGCGAACTTGGTATCACAGAATCCTTCAAGCTCAAGAAGCAAGTCTTGTTGTCAGCATCAGAAGCAGCTGAAATGATCCTTAGAGTTGACGATATTATTCGATGTGCACCTCGGTAAGTGAATGGTTGGAAATAGTATTAATGGGTTGATCCTTATCATTTTCCTTTACTTTAGTCAACGAACAGCGTAGAGAGTGAAATTTGACTAGTATTACGATTGATACATTGAATACATTCATGAGCATACCTCATCATATCATCACATTTATTGTCTCTTTAAACAATGATTCCACATACTATCTATATGCAGCTGGAACAATTGGATCAATGATCCACGCATCGATTGCCAGCATCGACTTTCTACAGGCGAAAAAAGCCTTCTTTATTATCTTTGTTGTTGAACATCAAAGTAGAGCACGCTATATAATACACAATAGAACATATCTTGAAAAACACTATATTCCATGCATCACAGGATCTAATCTATAATCTTTCTATGCACGAATATGTCACAAGGTCAATCTCTTCGTATGCCTTTATCCTATTTTCCGTGTACATTTTGAAATGGATGTGTCCAGTGGTACAAGTCTATGATACTTTTATTCCGGACGACCAATAAGGCCCTTTCCCCAATTCTGAATTACTCGAGAGCATTGTTTACGAACATGTTCCGAACGAGGCCCTTTCCATAATCCAAGAGCATCCAGCTGTCGAGCGTGATGCACACATTGCTCCCAGTAGAATTTAGCATAAAGTCTATTTTCCACCACATGCTAGTGATCATGGGAGTTAGTCTATTTCAGTGTAACTCTATGATAGGTTTTCACTTACATCAAGATCTGGCATAATATATTCTTTGCTCTCTGGTAGACGGATCATAAAATCATCAGGCAACACCCAAAATTCACCACCGGCCAAATAGCTGGATAAGAAACATGCTGATCGTCGATCCAAAAACCGTTCCGTACACCTATATTACACAAGAACTTTAGATATATCCTCTCAGATGCATATCTTGTAATACATACCATGGTTGTACTCGCTTGCTTTCCACCACAATGGGTTCATAGTCGTAATGGTAGTTTTCGACCGAGTACAAGGTAGTTGAATCTCGCCAGCGTACTAGATTCGTAGGTCCTTCATTCATATCCCAGTGACGATCTGTCAAACCCATTTGTTGTTCATCCACAAGTTCAAGGAGTCGAGATTTGTGATAGGGAATGGTATATTGGCTCATATCATGATCTGGGAAACCAAATGTTGGTACTACAAGCATATCACCACCTTTTAATAATGCTTCAAAGATCTTCCGATTGGTGTTGAAGGTGCGTCGTACATTGGTGGCTGGAACAATATGGCTTGACAATTCAACAACATATTCAGTGCGAGCCAATAACCGAGCAAGATTTCGTTCAGCATTACGAGGGAGTAGCACTGATATGGGTGGTCCTGCATGACGTACAAGATGAATATCCACCCAAGAAGCGACATCTTGATTGCGATTGTAGGATTCTCGAAGTGTTGCAAGCGTAGTCATATCATCATCATCTTTGCTAGCGTGCAATACAGCCGAAATAGGACCTTGACAACATCGATTTTATGTTAGCTTTTCTACATGTTTCTTTGTTCCTTTGTAATATTTACCTTTCCAATAACCAGCCAAACGTTCTAATTCATTCCACGTGCCTGGAGTTACTGCTGTTACGAGTGTAATGTCACCATCCTCTGGTACTTGACTACCCTTTAACCAAAAGGGATCGGTCGCCTTGGTCGCATCATAGAATGATTTCGAAAAGAGCTTTGACATTTGAAGACCATGAGTCATGTTATCCAATACAGAATAAGATTGATCTATATTCAAATCAGTAACTACAATCAAAGAATAAAGAATATGTTCATTGTTCTACCTGCATCATAAGTTCGTTCGGGCTTCCAATGGTCGCCAAAGCGTTCATCCAACTGAACGGAAGGTGAAAAGAACCAGCGCCAAGTATGGTTGACAGTGAAGAAGACCGAAAATACGATGTAGAAAAGTAATAGGAATCGTACAGGTTGCGATAGTGATGCCAACCAAAATCGTTTCTGTGTACCCCCAAAAGCACCACCATGCTTATCGTGAGGAAGTAAAGGCCCTGACGGATTGAATAATGAATCAAATCGGCCAGCAATCCGATCCAGATATCGTTTCCATGACGACGACTGTGATATCCTTGTTGTAGTAGCGTATTTTTCAGGTGTTGATGGTGTTTGCTGTGGTGGTTGCGTTACAGAAGGACTTGACTTCTCGGGAATAGCATATAGATTAGATGAGATGCTGAAGGAAGGTTTCCGTTGATGGGTGGTTCTCGATGAATTGGTGACTGAAGTTGATCTGGACTGATCGAGTGAGGATGGATTGGCATCGGCCATGTCTAATGTAGTGTGTGGATATCCCCAACCGTTTGGGAGAAGAGAGTGAGAGAGAGATGCAAAGAAGCACTAACTTGGGATGTTGAGTACCTTTATCCAATAAGAATGCTCTATTGATTAAGTGGCCGCCACCGCATTTGAACTATTTCAAAGTGGATCAGGTGCCTGACAACCGATTCTCAGCTAAACCAAAATATCGAATGATATGCTGCATATCCTATTATTGAATCAAGGCTATAAAGAGAGATGCTCTTTATTTGTGCTTATATCAACACATCACTCTAAAAACAAGTTCATCTTTGTACGCCGTGTGAGCACAACAAAGCTGCATTGTGTGATATTGAAACAAACAAGCAGAAGCAACTGGCGTCAGCTTGTTCTCATGATCATCAATATTATCATCACCGCAACAATGCTACCTTTTCAACAAAGTGATGTCCCTTCAATGAATAATAAATCATTCACGATTTCTTTGATGTTGGGCGTGATTGTCAACGACGATCTAAAAGAGCCCTACATTGTTGACGGGTACACATATGTGGATGATGTGGCTCGGAGTGGATATTGTTGTTTTCCCTTTTCAAGTTTGGTGCCAAATGACAAATGCATGAGGAGAGTATGCAATGGAAAGAGAGGAAAGAAAAAGGAGATATATACGAGTGATCCAGGCAAAAAGGGTTTATTTTTCTTTTCTCTTTCTCTTTCCGTTTTTCCCTACTATTCTTTACTATGGGTAACGATCAACCTTACTATCCACCTCCTCAGGGCGGCCAACAGCCTTATTACCCACCTCCTCAAGGAGGAGCTCCAGGTACAAAAAAAATTGCATCAATAGTATGGGAACAGGATCGGCTTTAACAAGGATGATTTTGATACTCTAGGCGGATATTATCAACCCCAACCACCACCCAACACTGTATATGTTCAACAGCAAGATCAAAACCGAGGTGGAGACCATAACTGCTGCATGGCTTGTTTGATCGGTTGCTTGGCGTGCTGCGCACTTGAATCTCTCTGCGATATGTGCTGCTGAACTAGCAAGATAGCATTTATTAAGATGGATCTTTGTTTTAATAACAAATTATACAAGGACAAAAGGGTATATATCATAAGTAGTAGGGTACAGTGATTTAAGAGCATACGATGTGCAAGAGTGTGAGGAGAGCGAGAAACATGTACGATGATTCTAAAAATACTTGGCATTGTGCAGTGAGCGCGTGTTGGTGTGTGTGAGTGTGGGAATGATGCAAAAATGGCAAAGCACCTGTCAGACATTGGCACTTGCAAACCATTCATTTAATCGACCAAAGCGATTGCAACGGCGTAATGAATGATTGGCGAGTGACGATGTACTCTCTTTGAAAGATTGAGATGGTTGCTGATGCTGTTGTTGATGTAGCATTAAAGATAGCAATGAAGTAGGCTTACTGTGGGTGCCACATGATGATAGCGGTTTAATGTCTTGCTTGGCGAAAAGCACGGATGATTCTTCATCTACAGACATGATGGATGAAGGTGTTGAAGAGCATGTGGTGGATGTCCAGTAGCAAGAATTATCGATACTGCTACTAACTGTATCTTCATCATCGTCATCATTATCAATGTAGAATTTGTTGGTAGTATTACTGATGCAAGTAGTAGGTTGTGGTGCTGCTGGCTTATCATGAAACAAAGATGCGCGTGTTTGTTTTGCATAATGATGCATGGATAAGTTCGGTAATGATTGTGAGCGAGAGAGTTGTATCGATGCCATAGGTGAAGCAGGCAAATCTGGCTCGTTGGAAATGGCAGGTGCAGTTTGTTTTCGCATTACAGCTTGCCGATACCACAACCGCCATGTCAAATTCTCTAACCGAAACCCATTCCGCAACTGTCGTTTGCATTTCGTAAAGACTACAAGAGAAACATCATGTTAAAGCCTTTTATACTTGTTATATAATATTCGATATTACTGTTCCACAAATACATACCCACCCACAGGGATGATAACTCATCCAGGTTATTCCATGGCAACCGTCGTGTCGAATGTATATTTGAAATCAAAAGATGCATATCCATGTTTTGAGTTAATGTATATGAAAAGATAAGGAAAAGATGGGTCTGTCGGTGTAGAGAAAGATAATTATGTGTGTTTCTCGGCAAGGAGAAGCAGAAGCAAAAGAAAGGGAAACCAAGACATCCCCTTTTGAAAGGGTTCAATTGCCGTGGCCCGCAAGTTGGGGCAAAACCGACAAGCCCGACCCCAGCATCCTTTCGGTTCCACTGTGGGGTACTGAAACATGACGTGGCACCTTGATTTTCTCTCTTTTGCTTATTTGAGCTTAAAAAATGACCCTTTTTATGCCTTCCATACTACCGCAACGAATGGTGTTAAGTGTAGCCAAACCAGTTGCTACAGCAACCTGGCATCTATCCTGCTATGTATATCGAGTCGTACATCCGATTTTATCTCAGATACTACTGTTGTCATCCATAACATCGGTTTCTGGTTGGAATGAACAAGAGGTAGCATATCATTTGTTGGAATGAATTGGTGCTGTGGGGTCATTGTGCATTTATGGAAAGTTAAGCCAGTGCCTAGATACAAAAAGTTGGGCATGTTTCAAGTCAAACTTGACAAGTTTAATGCTTGCCCAGCTGACTTGGTAGAGGATATAGTAGGTTACTGTTAAACTTGTTTACATTCTTGAATCATGTCATGCTTCTCGAGTGTCACAACATGATACCATCGAATCAAACCCAGCAATGAGAAGGGGATGACCTACATTTAAAAAGGTAGCAGGGACGTACATCTTGGTTGTTAGGAATCTCCTTATGCAGCATTAGAGAATGCTTTTTGAAACAGTACTTCCAAATTAGCAATCCGTTGTCAGGTGTTTATTCATAAGGATACACTCGATACAAGTTGTCCACCTTGCTGCTTATGCAGGTTGCATTCCCAATGCAATTTCATTTTACGAGATACTTGCCAGATTCGTTTGATGAGCATCGATTTTTTCAACTACTACGAGCGAAAGAATAATAGGTATAACATATTGTGTGAAAGCTTATCACATATTTCTTTGATGCAGCATCCCTATGATAGTCTACTACATTGTCAAATAGGCCCGTTGTTTTTTGGTACGCAACATGCATAGACGATATCATGTACTGACTGCCATGACCGATCACCAGTTTTCGATTATTGCTTTGTCAGCTATTCTTTAATGTCTTTGTGACATTTGACTATTGTGATTGAAGCATCGAAATATATGCTTTTCATGGCTTGTCATCAATGCTCATATAGGTAATGTAACCCACTTTATCCCAAGACGATGACAATAATGTCATTTATTGCCATAGGCGTTTCAGAACCCTACTAGCTATAATCGAGTTGGAGACTTTCAGTACCATTCAATGTCAAGCGACAAATAAGTCTTTGAGACGTGGGGTAAGGAGAACAGTCCTTGATAGTATCAAAATGGTGCACGGATACAAATACGCAATAGAATGACGATGAAGCCCCTTGCATACGATGAGTATCAATGAAAGGAGATGTTGGAGTTTATATAATGATGATCCATGCTCGTTTTCCAATACACAATTCCCACCACAACTAGTAACATGCAATGTGTTGTGTAGCAGATGCTTCAGAGTAGAGCAACCGAGTAATGGTGTAACATTGCGGGGAGCACCACAGCACATGCCGATGATGTTCCGACAAGTCTAGGTTTATGGTTAAATGATTGCCTGATACAAGAAGAATATCTGAAACATATCTATTATGTTCCTGATGACAATGCAGCAGGCTGGGAACGGGGAAATAAAAATATGTCTCGGAATGTCTTCCGATGTTGGGTGTGTGAAGGTGTATTATCGAATAAAGGTAAATGAGTGTACCTTCTAGCCCGGAGTCGGGATAGCATTTTATATAAGATTTGATATTCAGCAACCATAGTACAATATCATTGAGTATCATACAAAAAGAAAAGGCATCGTTATTCTATGATAATAATATACAAGGTGGCAAATAAAAAAGTAAGAAACAAGGAGTAGGAGTAGGAGGTGTTACTGGGGGAGAGAGATAGGAATGAATTGTGTGTTGTGCGTGTGTGGTGTGTGAGCTAGTTGTGCCACAGTTTCCGCTTTGAAGGGCAGTGGTGCATGTGTGTTTGGGCACATAACACCACACATAATCCCCTTTCATCCTGTGAGTTGTGAGTGTTGTATAGGTGGTGTGTTTCTTTTCTCTTGTTCTTTATTCTTTTCCCCCTTTCTTTCTCCTCCATTATTATTATATACAACCACTGTTTCTTGAAGACAACACACTCTCTTCCTCGCACCATTCTTGTATTCGTCCTACGCCGCTGATCGAATGACAGCTCAGTTTCATGTCGACACAACACCGCATGCGTCATCCAAGGTTCACCCATGCTCGCACGCGCCATCAAGTCCTGATCGATCATATGCTGAGCTACCTGCCACACCACCATCCCCACCTCATGTCGCCATCCAACCTGAATTCTTGCATCTACGGCAATGCACCTTATTGAACTGGGTCAACTACATGCTAAAGCCAAGTCCTCCACTTTCTTCACTCTTATCATTACTCCAAGACGATAGTCTATGTACATTGATCACTCGTGTTTCTGGACAACAACAACCGAAAGGGCAGCAAGGGTTTTCGGGGGTGGTTGCTATGTTGCATGCATGGTTAGGACGTACTCATGTTGAGCTTGCAGTATCTACCGAAGCTGTTGAACGTGGCAACCAAGATCAGCTCATCAGCCTTGTGTCACTTATTCTCACTCAGCATCAAATACAAACTATGAATGCTTTACAAGAAACCATGGCAACACTCGTTGGTTCACATGTAAATAATTTATAATAGTAGCATATGCATTTGTTTACTAATGCGATTTACAATTAGATGGATATATTTCCCATCACATCAACAGACGACATTCAACGTGTATTGTTATTATATATTCAGACATTATTGGTTGATTATGCAACATGGTGCCCTTCAATATCCAATTTCAGCAGCAGCGGATGGAAATCTGGTGTGATCTTTATGGCTTTATTACATTGGCATCAACCTGCTAGTGTAAGAGATTTGGTTGAATACAAGAATCCAGATCAATCGCGATGGAGTGTTATCTTGGATACAGCTTTTCAACGTGCTTATAATGCCTTTGATATTCCTATTCTATTGGATGCTGCATCTTTGGCAGATGCATCTCAAGTCGACAATGAATCTATATTGGCCTACTTGGTGGAGTTTATTGCCAAAGCTGTACCTGCTGTAGCTCAACAAAACGATTCGATTATTACTCAACGACAAGATGACATTGCACAATGGATATCACACACGGATCATGATACGACAACGCCACACTGTGCAACTCCTGAGCCAAGTGATCAAGACGATGAACAGCAGGATAACAATAACAATCATACATCGACAACGGGATCATTCACCATCACATCCACCTATACACAAGTTCGCTTAACCAAATCCACTAAATCCGCCACACCCGATGAAGAGTTTGAAGCACGTGTTTCTTCTCTTTTGGATAAGATCGCACAACTTCAACATCGCCTTGCTTCTTTGGTACCAACACGTTCATCAGCAGCTGGTTATGCTATGCATAGCAACAGTCCAGCAACACCTGACACACAAATATCCTTGGATGAGAACAGCACTATTGGTAGCAGCAGTACCAATGATACCAGCGAACGACGACGATTACATCCATTGGATTCAGGTCCAGAAGATCTTGAAGCATATCAACAACACTTTGCTGCATTTCAAGCAACATTACAGGCCTTTGAACAAGATGACATGGATCCCTTTCGAAAAGCATGTCAAGAGTTTGACGAGAAACCAACAAATGCAACTTTGGTGGAAGATAGTTATTCATCTTTATTGACCAATGTGGATAATACCAGCCATATGCTCGATGCATTTCGACGAGGATTTGAGTTTACACAACGATGTAAAGCAGTACGAGGTGAACTGGATGCTGTACAAGCATTGATGGTGCGTATGACAGCATCTTCTACCGATGAGAATGTACAAGACATGGAGCGTCGAGTGGAAAAAGCAGCTGGCATGCTGCGGGTGATTCCAGAAACATTTCAAGATTTGATTACAACAGATGGTAAGAATGAATGGATTTTAATCATCAAGTACTAATCTACTTTATATAGGAACAAATCAAGATTCACCTTATCAAAAGCATTATGACGCACTTGTTGAACGAAGTGGGCTTGTACGATCTTGGGTGGCTGAAGTACGAGTATGGTTTGCCGAAGCGGGTCGTATTCGACGATGGATTTCAATTCGTATGAATCGCCTTGATGAAACCACAGTTCCAGAACCATTGAAAGATGAGCAATTTGCTACACCACGTGAAACGATTCAAGCACTCAACAAGGCACATGCAAGCTTGGAAGCTGAGATTGAAGGATTCAATAAGGAAGATATGGCACGATTAAGAGCCCATGTCAAAGCTCGTACAGGAGCAAGTCTCAGTAGCAAGGATCTTAGTCCAGCTGATACGACAACTATTGAAATCACATTAACTACACTTGCTGCTCTGGATCGTCTCTTGGGTACCTTACGAGCTAAAGGGGATGCATTGCAAATTCTGACCCAGCGTATGGTGTGGGAGGATCACGTGACAGAATGCAATACTTGGATCACTGATACGGATAATGAGGTGGCTGAATTTATTCGCAGCACTGCACGATGGCAACCTACTGAAGATGATCAAGATGAATGTATGCATGAAGGCAAAGATGATGAAGGTCATTGGCGTCGTGAGCAACTGCTTGCCAAAGAGCGACTCAAAGAATTGGTTATTCAACGCTTATTGATGCTTGAGAATTCACGTACTGAATTTGATCAAGGCCAATTTACCTTGGCAGTGGATGCATTTCAAGATTTGGAGGACTTGACGGCAGTTCCAGCTCATTTGGAGAAACGACAAACAGCATGTGAAGAACGAGCAGAAACTCTTATTGAACGAATTGCTTATGCAAGACAAGTGGTTGAGCAACGCCTTACTGTGATGGACTTTGTTCAACAAGCAGTTCGTGTGACTCAAGATGGAAAGCAATTATTGGCTGCATTAGCTGAAGCACAAACTACAGTACGCCCAGATAATGGCGATCATGATGATCATGATATGACAGCTCGTGTACAAACTATGCAAGAACGTATCGTACAACTTGTTACTGCAGCAGCAGCACGTATACCTTATCCTGAATCACAAGACGATGATGGGAGTCCTGAAGCAAATACAGCCATACGAGAAGCTATCAGTGCCAAAAGAACAGCTTTGATTCTCTTAGGAGATGAATTGGATCAGGCATTGGCTGCATTACATACTGTATTACAAGTGAATCGACGCGGACAACAACTCTTGATTGATGCATCTCGATTAAGTACATGGGCTGAAGATCGATTACGACATTTGCAAAGTGCTGTGACAACAGAATCTATTGGAATGGATGGATTATGTCGACTTGAACGTGAACGTGATAATTTGCAACACAAGTTACGTGACAAGGAAAATGATACTGTCGATGTGCTCACAAGTATTCACTCATTGTTGGATGCTACACCAGCACCTGGTGATCGTGATCGATTGGATGAAGCAGCACAACATCTTACTTGCACCTTTGACGACTTACGCGATACCCTTGATGCCCATAGTCGTCGTTTGGATGCATTGCGTAGAAAATTGGAGGATGATACTACATACTCGGAACAATTGGCACAATTGGCTGCATTTGTTTCTCGTACACGTGCTGCATTACCAGGTCTTAAACAAACACATGGCTTTATTACTGGACAATCTGAAGATCAAGATCGGCAACGACATGAAACATTGGATGCTGCCTATGCTAATATGGATACTATCTTTAAAGAGAATGGCACCCAGTTTACCAGATTATGCCAACATCAGGATGCAACACAACAACCTGAATCAGTGCAAAAGACCCTTGCAGCATTAAACAAGGAATGGTCACAACTTGCTGATGAATTGCAACACTTTCAGAAATTCACTGAAGCTGTGGGTGGATGGTGTAATCGACAACGAAGATTGAGCATGGCCGAAAAAGAATTACTCAATGGATTACATGAGAGCGTATCACAACTTGCACGCACAGGATGGAATGAAGATGATCTTTCGGCTATCGATCGTAAAATTGATGAAGCATTACGTGTATTGGATGGCGTTGGAAATGAGATCTCAGCAGTTTCTGGTAGTCGAGATGATCCTTTGGAGATGGCCAATTATGCATGTGCACGTGATCGTCATTCCATGTTGACAAGCAAAGCTCATGCTATTCGTACCAGTGTGGATGCTCTTCGCAAAAATGCTGATCATGCGGTGGCATTATCTGAATTTCTGGGTCAAGCAGATGCATTGGTGGCTGATGTACAAGCACATATGGATATGATGCGACGACGTATGTCACTTGCTGGTCATGGAGATTTTGCATCATTATCACCACAGGCGATTGAACAACAATATCTTGCTATTCAACGTGACACTGCAAAATCAGAAACTAGAGCACAACAACTTCGACAACAATTGCAACAATTACAACGTGGAGCAGCAGCAGCTGGTGACAATGATAGCGTACGTGAAGCTTTGAAACGCGCTGAATCAGCTGTTGGCAAGTTGCTTGAAACAGTGGCTCTTGAAAAACGACAAGCAGCATTTGTACGCAAAACTCAAATTCATGCCAAAGCTGCTGGTGACTTGAAAAGTTGGATGGATCGTTGTAATGATGCTGTGCGTCAGTTGACGGGCGATGTATGTATCAAGGATGAATCAGAGCTACGAGCTGAGATTGAAGCAATTGAACACAAGATGGTCGAGATGCAACCTGTTGTGCGAGCCTTTCAAGCTATGCCATCGCGTATCTTTGCTGGTCGTGATGGTCAACCAATTGATTTGAGCGATATGCATATCGATGGTCGTACAGTAAGAGCTGCTATTCAAACACGCGAAAACAACATACTGGATGAATGGCGACAATTGGGAGAACAATTGAATGGTGCCAAGCAACGTGTAAAAAGTGCAGCACGACATGGTGAAACAGCACGTAAAGTCAAGGAGATTCTATCGCTAGCAGGTCGCCTTAGGGAACGTACTGGAGCTATTCGCATCATTAACAAGAGCAATATATCCAACAATGACGATGATCATGAGAATGAACTGTCAGCTATCACAACATGTCCACTTTCATTACTACCTACCGAACATGAATTATTGGGTGCTCGTGCTGAACTTGATGCTATTGAACGTGATATTGAACATCATTTACACGCTCGACTTGCTGAATTGGATGCTATGCTTAATAGCAATGCAGAAAGTGAAGATATCTTTGCTGGCCAACGAACTGAGATTGCTGCTGCTTTACGTGGTTTAACGGATATGGTACGAGATAAACGTGCAGCTGCAAGTGCTGCAGCACGTCTTGAGCCATTTTTGGTTGTTGTTGAAGAACTTGAAGTATTGCTATCAGCCATTGGTGAAGTAGTGGATCGAGCATCACCATCATATGCACGTACAACTGAAGATGGAAAACCAAGTCGAGCTGATTTACAAGGAATGCTTATTGATTTGGATACAAGATACCGCTATTATGAACCCAAGATTGATGAATTGTTAGCTGAAGCTCGTCGAGAAGCAACCCCAGTAGCAGCTGATGATCATCGTGTTTCTCAGTGTGTGGGTGATCTTGCAGATCGTTGGGCACAACTTCAAGCACTTGCTGCTGCTCGTCGATCAGATCTTGTTGCTCGAGTTGGTCCATTAGGCTTGACAGATTTTATTAATCCACCACGTCGAACAGCTTCTCTTGCTAAACGTCAATCTATGCCAGCTTTTCCAAAACCATCACAATCAACACCTCGACCTACTGGTGCACGTGCACCACGTGCTCGTCCACAATCAGCCATGTCTTCTCATCGTCCAAGACCAGCATCAGTAAGAGTACCCATGTCAAGACGAACAGCTGCTACAGCTGCAGTACGCACAACACCTACTTCTGCAACAAGACCACCATCACGTGGATCATCCAATACACCAGAAACTTATGTTCCTGATCCAGCCAATGATCTCGATATGGCAGTGGGTAATATCGTTAATGATTCACCTTACAAGATTCGTGTCAAAATGGTGCCTGGTGAAGTTGGGCGCTATTGGTTTGGTACCAGACGACCCAAATTGGCATATTGTCGCATTCTTCGTAGTCGAATGGTGATGGTGCGTGTTGGTGGTGGATGGGTCGAATTATCACAATTCTTGAGAGATCAAAAGTTACTTGAAGAAACTGATCTTGTTCCTCATCGTTCACAACAACAACAACAACAACAAAACAATCCACGTATCCGTGAAGGTGTTGTTACTATTCGTGGTGGAAATACTGCAGGCAATAAACGGAATAGTTTTGGACCAACACCTCCATCCCCCGGAAGTGATACCCGCTCAACACCACACCCACGAGGATTGTCACCAACAACATTTGGTCATGGTATCAAAGAAGGTAATAAGTTTTTGATTCCAGTTGATGGTCAAGGAAACCAAGTCGAGGTGCGCATGACAAAAGCCAAGTATAAGAACTCCAGTTTCATTACTCCATGGCGTTGATATTAACACACACACACACACACACACACATCATTATATATATACAGTCCAACCATCTATTATTGTTATCATTTCCACACAACACACACACGATATAGAATACCCCATCTTTTGGCATATAAGACTTTCTGCATACCACACTTTTTTGTTGTACAATTAAACATGATATCCACACACTTTTTATCTCATGCGATAAACTGATTCGGCAACAAATTGACTGTTATGGATGACTGCATGTGATCATATACATAGCACCATTAGCGATTCCTTAAACACTATCCACTATCATGGTCTTGATGCAATAAAGAACTCATTACATTGTGTTAGTATGCTTTCTAGCTTACTGGTGCGTGTGGGGCGTGATAAAGATTCATTCATCATTTGTTTGTTTACCCAACAAATACGTGGTGTTACCAAGTATCACATGTAGATTGTGTGACACTGCTTAGATGGGCTCTAAAAGGGGATGGCATTACAGGGATTATTGTACTGGCAATACACCAAAGTACTGTGACGTATGTATGTGATGCTGCAGCAGCAAATTGTAGATCGATCCTGTCCAAGTATGGAGTGGCATGGTGGGTTATCAAAGGCAAAGATCTACATATTTTGTGTGGGGGAGTGACAACACCACATCCGCGGCACAACACAGTATCCTAAAGCTTTCTCCAGACCTGTATTGTGTTTCTATTAGTGATGGATACTTGATCTTGCTTTATGCATCTGTAAACTATGTTTCACTGCAATCGTATTTACTGGATGGTGTTTCGCACGATACAATGCATGTCAGGCACCCATCATCATTCATTCACGGCATATGGTTACACAAACATGTTGCGTTGTCTTGCAAATAATTCATCATCACTCAATCTTTATTCAACAATGCTGCAATCAACGATGGTATTATTCATACCAGAAATTGATGCAGGTACGCCACATCAATATATCTATTCCACTTATCAGGATACCTAATGATCACATTACTGTATCCGAATTTTTGACACAAGCTTTGCAGTTGAATATTTACCACGCTGAGAGCTCATGATAATCGTGACATATGTACTCCTATTCCAATGATTGTATTTAGTTTATGTGCGTATGTGTATGTGTTATGTTTCTCTGCGCACGGACAACACGAACACAACAGTCGTACGCATATATCTTCTTGTTACGCTACCTGCACTATTTTTTAATTGCACACAACATCCGTATCCTATACACATTACACATCCACCCCCCATATTTGCCCCTTTTCACTCTTTCCCTTTAGCTGGTTGTAGATTGAAAGATGCATCCACAAGGTTCCACTGCACCCGCCGATCTTTTGGGCGGGCAATTTGGAAAAAAGCGTTTGATGGGTTTTCGCTCTTAATCTGCAACTCAACCTTGCTCACTGTTTTTGTAGTTCCGCTCCACCATACGATTATAAGGTTTTCACTCTATCTCTCTTTTGCCTATTTTCTTGCCTTTTCTTTTTCTTCCACATATCTTTATAGACAAGGACTTGTTGATCTTGCTCCTTGTACTATTCCCAAATTCACATCATCACCATGAACCCTGTGAACGATTCTAAAGAATGGCAAGCTGATACTTCTTCAGATGCTACACTGCAATATCCCGCCATGGATCATGGCTACCCAATGGGCGCAGCACCAGTACATCCTCCCATGTAAGTGTTTAATCTGGAAAACGTGTTGGTGTGGAGATCATGTGTGTGTGGTGTGGATACGTTATGTATGAATGTGCGCGTATCTATGGGTGTCAATTATGCGTTTCCCTCTTGGTGCAACCTCCGCGTGTTATACGTGTGGTAGTTGTGTGTTCCTGTGTCGTTGCTTTTGTTTCTCTTTTTTTTTGGGACTACAAACTTGGTGTCGAGAAAAAAAAACAAAGCGGCGACACAAAGTGCGGAAAAAGTTGGCTGCGAGAAAAAATGATGATGGAAAACTGTTGGTCGAATCAGTACCAAGGGGCAGGAGTGAATTGGAAGTACTCCTTCTAAACATGTTTCATTGACATTGACTTTTATCTCTTTTGTGTAGCCATCAACATCCATCCTATCCTCCACAGTCAACAATGAATCCTGTTTACAAGCCAGAGCACCAACATCCGGCAACAACACCGCAACCTGACCCGAGATTATCCGCAGGGTGAGTGTATTGAATTTTATCAAGTGTATATGTTTTCTAACGTATGAATAACCCAGACCTTCACGACCCACTCCAAAGTCTAATGGAACAATGCCTTCACCTACAAGAACATATTCTTCACCACCATATCCAAGTATTAGCACACCACCTGGTTATCGTAAGCGTGGAAGAAGCGACTCTTTGTTTCCTCCAGAAACAGGTCCATTCTTTAGCTCCACCAAGCCACTTGACAATCTTTTTGCTCTTGATCGTACAAGTTTGTAAGTATTTTACAACAATGAACCAATATGGAATACTGATATTAACGCATTTGTCATAGGGTTAGCGTACGAATTCATTCAAAAATGGATCGTGGATTCTTCCTTGCCGACAATGATTGGACATGTTATCGACGCAATTATTTCCAAGTGAGCAGTGCATTTTCAATTCATGGCATTGGTCATTATTATGCGGATCATGAACCACCATGCCTTGTACGCAGTGAAGATGGTTTATTTTATCCCGTGCGACGTTTCTTGCTTGGTATTTCGGCTCGTGTATCCAATAGTGACAAACGTATCGAACTTGTACAACATACACCAAAACGTGACAAAGGTCCACAAACCACTCCACAAGCAAAACCTATTACACCTGGTGGTAATCTAAGCATGAGTTCTGTGGGTGGTGCTAATCAAAACATTGTCACCTTTGAACGTATTCAATTCAAGACTGCCACTGCCAACAATGGCAAACGACGTGCTGCTCAACAGTATTATGTAGCTGTGGTTGAGTTGTATGCTGAAACAGATCAAGGTGAACAAATTAAGGTTGCTTCCTGTCAATCAGCACCTTTGGTTGTACGTGGTCGTAGTCCAGGTCATTACACTGATAGCCAACAAGAGCGTATTCCTGGAGCAGGTCTTGGTGCAACACCTTCACCATTATCGCCTACACACCCTGAAGATCATCATCGATTCTTTCCACCACGTGGTTATGCTGCTCCTCCACCACCTCCACCACCTGCTACTATGATGGGTGAATATGGTTCACCTTATGGTGCACCTCCTCCACCACCACCACCTCATGCAGCAACAGCAGCATATTATCCAGCACCACCACCACCACCCCATCATCATCATCCTTATATGAACCCTGGCATGGTTATGTCACCTGTTGCTTCACCAACTACAACTCAACCACCACCACTTCCTGCTCCACAAACTCATCATCATCAGCATCCACATCCATCACCTTATCATCAGCAACATCATCCTTATATGGTTGGTAACGCTGCACCCGGTAATGGTGCCATGTCATCACCTACACCAGGTGAATTTGCTGCTCCTCATCCTATTCAACAAGAGGATAAATTATCGCATCCTGCTACACCTACAACCACTGTCAATTATATGGATGCAGTTGCTGCCAATGATTGGAATGCACGATCACGTATGAGCTCTGCAGGATCATTACCACCACCACCTACAAGTGCTGCTGCTGCAGCTTATTTCCAACATCATCAGCCAACAGCTGGTACTTTATCGTCGAATGCATCGACCAATAGTGCGTTTTCTCCTACAACACCTACTACGCCTTACGTGACTGGAACGCGAAAGTATCCTGACCAACACCATCATCACCCAACTCAGTCGTCTTAATTCATGCATATTCTCTTTTCTAATTTATTTACGACTTTACTGTGTACTACTTTATGTCCTCTTTTTCTTTTGCATTCAAGAAATAAAAGATACCATGTTTTGATCTCCAAAGGCAGGATTTAATAAGGAAGGCATCATTATGTACAAAGTTTCTATACAAGATATATCAAGGGTCATCGATCGAGTATGCGAGTGTGGGTTGGTATCCTTTTCGAGAATTTGATGGTAAACTGGTAGAAGAGGAAGGTCGTTGTGAAGAATTATTATGTGGAGATGGGGGTAGTGGTGAATTGGTATGCAAAGATGTGATCAATGGCTGATACACAGATGGCTGCTCTTGTAATAATGTATTTGCTGGATCTTCATTCATGTTGAAAAAGGAATGTCTTTTCTTGCCTGCTGTTTTCCATCCGTTGCTATGTATTTGAATATCGGATTGATGAGGAGGAGGTGGTGGTGGTGGTTCAGATGCACGTTTTGGTAAAGGTGTTGTTGTAGTCATAGCAGTAGTAGATTGCAAGTTGCTGAGTAAGCTCATTCTGCTTGTATCACTTGTCGATAGATGAGGTGCAGATCGTATCCTTGAAGAATCATAATCATCATCATCTGATCGCATTGAAGCACGTATCGTTTGTTCAGTTGACTGATCCCTTTTTTTACGACGCCACCATGCCATTCTTGCTGGAGGAGAACTTGTTTCATATAATTCATCATCAGCCAATCCTGTCATAAGCACCACCAGATTACGCACAGGAACTGCAAATAGCACCAGTAAGAACATGGCGAAATGCAGAATGATTTGTGCCCAGGCTACCATTTGCTTTGATACATCTGGAATACCAAATGGCTCAATGTAGACTAATGTCAATGCTATGATAACAACCCGGAAACATCCACAAAGAATATGCAGCATGTTGACGTGCCTTGATGCATATGGCTTCCGTATCAGGTGTTGAAAAAGGAAATACATCTCTGAGAAGAATATCACCAAGATCTGTGATAAGCCTGGAATGTTGATCCATCCTACCAAGGCTCCTGTCATGATGCGATGAATGAGTCCATATAAGAAGAAATGGAAGTGATCGTCCGTGTACGCGTTGTATAATGATCCATAACGAAGGAGTAATGTCAAATCCGAAAACACCAGTGATGGAGGACGTACATCCAATAGCACAAATGCAATGTATCCATACACCAAAAAGATATGAAAGACCAGAACAAGCGCAGCAAAGAGAAGGATCACAACTGGCGCAGGAAGCATCAATTGACAAAACGAGAGTGTCATCATTGGTAGATAAAACAATGTCAATATGCGAAGAATAATGCCTACATCACATTATATTAGTAGTCTATAGTGATATACGCATGTGCTTAAAACTTACCCATTGTAAAGTTTGCCACTTTAGAATTCTGTGCTTTGTATCGCAAAGGTGCATACCATGTCATGCAACGCACCATTACCCAAATGATAAGGCACACCAGTAAACACCCCGCCACGATCATAAGTAGAACAATGAAAGATGTCATGAATAAGCTATTAATATCGATCCCGGTCGCCATAGCAAAGTTGTTCATGCCCGTGCCATTGACAGAGATTCTTGGACTATCATCGAGTCGTCGAGTACTATTTGCCAAGCCCATTTCAAATAAGACACGTGTAGCAGATTCTGGGATCCAACGAGTAGGAAACAGCAAGAAACTCCATGCAAAGTTGGATGCGAATAAAGGATAGAAAGCAGGATAATCGAGATTGAGTTGACCCAAGAGAACAATAAACTGAGCGTGATAAATCAAATCAAAGAAACCAGGAGTTTTGAGTCGCAGCGTTGCTGGTAACATTGCATAATTGGATGTGAAGAGAAATACATCATGATCCGTATCCGGTACCGTAGCAAAGGATGCAAAGAATGATACAAAAGCGGCAAATACTGTAAGAGCAACTGGAAGGTAGATAAAAATAGATTTCCAAGTAGGATGCTGGTATTCCAAGGGTGCCAATGTCAGGCACAACCATGGTTCCATTTCCCCTGTGAGTGTCGAATATCGTACAATAATATCCCCCACTGGTAATGATGTGTTGGGTAGTGTAAATTCCTGTTTATATACAAAGATATCATGAGCTAATGTCAATAATAATATCAACAACACTAACTTACATGTTGAATCTCTACCGTATCATTGGATCTTACAGGGCATCCACCAACAATATCTGGGCATAACGGTGTCAGGTGACTATAGATGATGCTGTTGCCAAGCATAACTTCAGTTTTTGCTGATGCATATACTATTCAAATACAATGGTGAGTCACCCGCTTCAGTTTCCCAATCAAGTATTAGCTATTACAGTTGCCTGTTGAACTCAGGTTGGCCACCGATATCAAGGACCTTCCCGTTATGTTGAGTGAATATATGTTTGTCGTCCAATTAAACGATCGTTGAGCATCGAGTATTCGAAATGTGTTTGACACTTGGCATTGGGTATAGTTGTAAGGTTTAATAAAGACAGTGTTGGCAATGGGAGCTATGCTGCTGTTTTGGGCGTCGATTAACGGAAGCGTGGAAAGAAACAGCAGCAGTAGTAACCGGAGAAAGAGGAACAACTGCCGCCGCATAACCAAGAAGAAAAGAAGAAGTAAAAGAAAGCTGCAATGACACCAAAAAGGAGGAAGCCACAATAGAACACACGACATAACATACACTGCATGATCCAAAAAGTCGTGTATCCGTTTTTAGTAACATCATGGGTATACTCGTTACCATGGAAATATTATGCATGTCTCTTTGTTCTTGCTTATCTTTGTTGATTTACTTTACAACCCTTCTTTGTTCTCCATTATCATCATCCCAAATCGCATTAGAATGAATCTCTCCACATAGCTCACAATCATTACTCATTCATCAATAAATATGGTATAGAGATATAAATACACATCTTGATCATAATCTGCATCGAATCATTTATCTTTAAATCGCACATTTGCTCCAGATGGTGTGGATGTTACACCATTTTGTTAAACACAAACACAAGACGATGAGCTTTTTTTGGCAACATCATGCGAACAAAAACCATGAGCAACAAGGTCAACTTCTTGGTAGCTGGACGCCATAAGCTTCCGATACGGTACTCTGTCATAGATCCTTTATTTCGTTTAGCTATTGCTGTTACCATATAATAAAATACACAATACCATATCGACATTTGCATCGATGTGTGTTGATAGACATGCGCAACGGGACGAATTGGAACCAACTCGGAACATCCCGCATCCGAATAGCTGGGTCAATGGAAACTTTACACCGCCTTCAATGCCAATCCTCCTTGACTGATCTTATAGTAATTGGAACGCTTATTGATTTTCATTATAAGGAAGAACAATTAAAATGATCTCGAGTCTATTGTCCAAGTAAACCCATTCTTTGTGTTCCACAGTATTTTATTCAGCAAGATGATGATATCCTCCTATACTAATACAATGAAGTTACAATCACTCTTATTGGGTGCTTAGATCGCACGCTTCATGTTACATTTAGGTTATAATGAACCTGATCGAGCCTTTAATGGTACCATAGTCATGGATGGTCCTTTGGGGTCAATGAATGGTTCAAGAAGCATTGTTATGGCGATTGGTAAAAGGAACAATGACGCTGCCGATTCATCAAGTAGATGATGTGTTCATCGAGTATATACCAGCAAAATTGCGTGCTTGAAGGATATCTGACATGAGAGGAAGAGTTGACGTTTATGCGTGTGTGAGAATTTATGTATTGGATCAAGATTTATGTCAACCTTTATCGTCACGATTTCGCTGTTGCCATTTCATTCCTTCGAAGGATCCATCCAATCCTTCAAAAAAAGTGTTTCATTGAGAATGTATCAGTTTATCTAGTCGTAAAACGCTGACACTATGCAAGCTCACTGTTACCATTATCAATGTAAAATGCATATAATGCTCTTTCTGATCATGGAAATACTAGAGCCAGTCGCATGATAATATCAGAGTCAACAGCTGATGAGCATAATCCAGCTCTTCATTTCCAAGTAAGCCAGTGGACAAGAATAAGCTACGTAATATTGCATTCGATACTGAAAGTATCTATCAATCCGATCTCAAAGTGATCGATTAACCTGCTGGCTTTGATATTGCCAAATAAAATTTGGCAACCGGAAGGATCGATCAGTGAGTATCTTGGATCTTCAAGCGATCGGAGCAATTGTATTTAATATACATATGATAATGGAAGAAAATGCTTGGCGTCTGGTCTTATGAAATTCACAGCTGATTTGTTCTTCTCGATTTACCACTATGACAATAGCTGTATTAAGAAATAGACCCGGGTTTGATCAGTGTTGTGTAAAATACGATCAAGTTTCTATCATCACCTATGGTCACTTTAGATTCGACGTTGTGCCTGAGCATGGTCTATCCTAGTTGGCATTAGAGTAGATAAATCAAACAACGCAATGCATAAATTTGTCACTGAAGGTATATTGGTCTATCAGTAATTGAAGCACGCGTTGAAATCGAGCGCGCGGAGGATTTGGTAGGATTATTGGATCGGCAGGGTATGGTAACTTGATTCTTCCTTTTCCATTTGACTTGCCGGTTTAATGCCGATTTGCCTTTGACAAGTGCTCAATACTTTTCCTCCTTTGGAATAGTTTCATTGATCAATGATGTGCGTTCAGGGTATTATAGTAGACGCAGATGATATATTATTGCAGCATTAGCCAACTTTCCGTTTCCTCGGAAACCATGGTACGAGCAAACCTAGTCACAGTATACCATTATGTATTGCAATGCTGCTCCCACGTTCAAGAGTAGCCTGGGTCAATAACCACTATTCTAGATTCTTAGTTGAGGATCCATGAAACAAGCTAACGCGCTTTTCGGCTTGTCCAAATATGATCACGCCGGCATTCACTGTTGGTAAATGCGTTTGTGACTCGTGTAGAGAATGAGAACAGCTCCAAGTGAAATGACTACATCTTCCACTATCCCATATTAAGTTTGGCGTAATGGGTGGTTAGGGGCTGTGCGCCGTGATACACAGCGTCATTGCAGTAACCCAACAGGGTGGTATTACAGTTGGCTAATATCGTACGACTGGGAATGCTGCATAGCACACGCGTTTTAGAAGCTATCGGTATGACGCGTCATGGATGTGGATTGTAAAAATCATCGCTGTGATAATTGCAAAGGATACATTATCGCCCATGCTCCATGCAAGAGTATTTATTGTAATAGCGTCTCAGTTGGTTGATCATGCTACCGAAACGAGTGGCGTGTTTCAAACTGGTGCATGTGAGATGGCACACTCAATGCTGCAAGTTCGAGTGAAATAGAAGTAATGGCTTGTCAAGAGAAATGAAACCTGCTGGTATACTAGCATTCTCGATCGCTAGAATGAACATGAAGGAGTATACATCGATTCCATGCAAAACTGAAAAGCTGGTCGCGTAGCTCTGTTGGATAGAGTTATCTGATCTCTCATCAGGAGACCTTTAGTTGTTTAACATAAAACCAAAATTCGCTGATCACTTTTAAACCAAATGCTTATTCGCGATAAGATGAATATCGCATGAAGTACAAAATGCAATGGTAAAGCCTTGGGCATTATGCAACACGATATGCAACGCGTGATCATTTTGTGAGCCTTAGAGAGAATTGTGCTTGGTGTTGTGCCAACAGAACAACTCGGCCAGACCTTATGTGTAACATTTCGTGCAGCTTCCCAACGGGTGGGACCAAGTTGCTGGCTTTTCTTTTGAATATGTTGTTCACACGCGATTGGTATTTCTCTACGTCATGAAAGTAAACTTGTAAAAGAAAATGTAGCTCCGAGGGTACTGAACAAATGTAAACCACCATGAAAGCAAAACATGTCGGCAGTTTTGAGATCGGGCACATAAATGATGAGGGGTAAGTTGGGGGAGATAAGATTTCGTCTCGGGACACTAACCGAGCATGAAGCCACTCCGCCACATAGCATAAACGAGGCTGACATTTTAGTATGCAATGCACATTCATCAAAGCATAGTATTGTGTAACATTGCAAATCATTCTTCAGCCACAGACCGTGAAGTTGATGCTAATATTTCCCCCCAAAACTTCGGCTCATTATAGCTGGTGCTGTGTCAACATCCTACACATCAGCAATAACAATGCAAGATCACTAGATTTCTCATGTTACTGTTTAAAGAGAAAGATATCAAGGGGTTGCTTTCTGCAAGATGATCGCTTTTGGGAAATCTTGGAATGTATTAGGTCCCATCGTTTTCTTCTTGCCCTTATCAGTGTTCTCCGCCGAAACCAAAACGCGTTCTTCCCCCAAATCTTCCCATCCACCACAAGAGACGCTAAACGCGTAATTGCATGCGACCTTCTGAAACGCATATAAACGCACTATATCACTTTTTCGATACCCTTTCATTTCATCTCTTTTACACCACAAATCATACACAAAATGCTCTCTGAAGGTACTCTCAAGGTCAAGGTCCACTCTGCTCGCCACTTGGCTGATGTTGAACATGGCGGTAAAAACGATCCCTATGTCAAGCTTTCCCTTGCTCAAGAGGAAGGTTTTGCTGAACAACAAACCACTGTCAAGGACAATGCTGGTAGCCAAGCTTCCTGGGATGAGACTTTCGAGTTCGCTTACAATGGCCAAAGAAATCTTTACATTGAAGTGATGGATAAGGAAAAGGGTGTTGATGAGCTTATTGGCTTCGCTGCTATTCCTTTGGACCAAGCACCTATCTCTGGTATCTTCACCGTTTATGAGACTGAAGGCAAGGTTGCTGGTGCTGTCCTTATCTCTATCAACAATGACAGTTTCGAAGAACCTGTTGCCGGTCGTTCTTTCATTGAGGATGAGCATTTGGATCGTGCCAAGAAGTTGAACCGCAAGGCTGTTGCTGGTGATGTTGCTGAAGTAGCCGCTGCCACTGGTGTCGCTGTTGGTCTTGGTTTCTTGGGCAAGAAGCTTTTAGAAAACTACCAAGCCAAGAAGGCTGGTGATGCTTAAATTCACAAATTCTCTTGTATCATACTAGTTGCTTCTTTTTTACATTCTCTTTTACATATTTGACGAGTATCTGAACTGTCAACATCGATAGTTGTTTCAAACACATGATATAAAACTGCTTTTTCACCAATGTATTCTTTCTTTTTCACCATCTGTATTGCGCATAACAGCATTGACATTAAGATATTATGGGATGGTGGAGTTGGTCATGCATGTACGTGTCAACGTCAGCACCAGTGTAGCTGATATATATTTAGAGCGAGTTGCTAGTGGAAAGGGTACACACGCCAAGACAAATCCAAACCCAGGCACCATATCAACCTTCTCATTCTGCGAACCTGTTGCTTATCTCACAAGCAAATAGTATGTGGTTCCGATGATCCTTATGATCCCTCTCTATCTTTCATTTTTGGTATGTGGATTCAAAAGACATAACGGGTGCTTCGGCCGAAGATTTTCATATGCACTTGCACACTCAACTTGCATGGCTACCAACTGGGTACCTGTGATTGGATGAAGCTGACGGAGTGTGTGATGGCGTGCCTTTGTGCATCAAGGATGAGCATCACCTTCAAAATAGGCTACAATGCTTAAGGAACATACATACTCTCATATCGAGTGGAATCTAAAACATGTATAAGAAAATAACCAAGTTGTGTTATGCGTGATGGTCATTTTTGATTCTTGTTTGCCCATGGTTGCACGTTGCAGGTAGCACAGGAACACTGCACCCCAGCTACTAAGCACGGCTGTGATTTTCCTCAACCTCTTCGAGGACAAATTCGGCAGATATTCTTGCTCAATCGCTCTGGATAAACTGAGCCGTTTAAGCGTGTCATTCAGCGCATATAAAATGACAAGCAGTTACATGATCAACCATTTTTCATCTTTCTTTACCCATAACATATATCAACATGCTCTCCGAAGGTACTCTTAAGGTTATCGTTCACTCTGCTCGTCACTTGATCGATGTTGAACACGGTGGTGAAAACGATCCTTATGTCAAGCTCTCTTTGACCCACGAAGGCGAGGATTCCTACCAAAGAACCTCTGTCAAGGAAGACGCTGGCAGCCAAGCTTCCTGGGATGAAACTTTTGAATTTGCTTACAACGGTGAACCCAATCTCTACATTGAAGTGATGGATAAGGAAAAGGGTGTTGATGAGCTTATTGGCTTTGCTGCTATTCCCCTTGCTCAAGCTCCTGTCTCTGGTATCTTTGACATCTTCGATGTTAAGGGTAACATTGCTGGCGGTGTCCACATTTCCATCAACGATGATGGTTCTTCTGAGCCTGTTCCTGCTACTTCTTTTGTTGATGAGGAGCACCAAGAAGTCGCCAAGAGTCTACGCCACAAGGCTATTGCTGGTGATGTCGCTGAAGGTCTTTTGGCTGCCGGTCTTGCTGTTGGTGCTGGTTTCTTGGGCAAGAAGCTCTTTGACGAATACAAGGCCAAGAAGGCTGAGGAGGAAGCATAAGCTTATTTCTTTACAATGCATACCATTTACCATAGTAGTCAAATAAACGCATTCATTATCATGTAAACTATTATGATTCAATTAATACTTCTCATTCTATGATTGGTAGTTGTGTGTGTGGATACTACAGTATGGGATCAACTGAGTTGCTTGCGTCTTGTGCTTGTTTCATAACTCCTTTTGATCTCGTCATACACACGCGTCTCGGGAATACAGGTGAGCAGTTGTTATGTTCTCAGACTTGATTCTTGATTTATATTTACCCTTGTTCCAATATTAGGGAAAGTTGTCGAGCACAATAACTATGTCGTGATCGAGAATACTGTCATATATATCCAGCTGCAATACATGTAACTGGTATAGCTGCATAAGTGTTATGAAACAAAACGCGTATCGAGTATTGCTCGATGCAGGGCCCTTCAATCTTTAAAATGATACATGAGAGCATTCACGCGTGTGTACAAAAGCAAATTGGATAAGCAAATAATCGGTTCCCTGCTAGTTGGTGATAGTGGTAACGCTGCAGCTTCGATGGTCACAAACGAATCTCCAAAAGTTGGGCTATGCTCTGTAAATTTTGGCACACACAAGAGCTCTAAGGCAAAAGTTTATACTATAAAGAATAAAAATACAACGAGTAAAATTGTGCAAGCGATCCCATGTCTTATTCTTTGTCACAAATCATGCTTTCCGAAGATAATCTCAAGGCTAGTATGCACTCTGTTCGCCAATGAGTTTATGTAAACACCGGCATTAACCCCTATGTCGAGCCCCCATTGAACGACGAAAATGAGAATTCCTATCAAAAATCCACACACTATTCAGTATAATGCTTTTGGAATGAGCTACTATGGTGCTTGAAAAGTTTGACGAAGAGACTACTGGTGTTGACTTGCTCACTGGCGTTACTGCTTTGCCTTTGTCCCAAACTCCTGTCAAGGGTATCTTCGATCTTTATACCGTCAAAGGTGCAATTGCTGGTAGTATCCATCTTTCTATCATTTCCACAAGATACTTTTTTTTTTTACAATACATGGTATCTATCATAACAGCTATGTAAGCACCTCCTGTTTCATATAGGCTTTAATGATTCGACTGATATCTCTCATTCTGGTTGACATCTGTGTATTGATACTGCGATATGGGATCAACTTGTTTCATAACTTCTTTTGATTTGTCGATCACAGGCTTATCTAGAATTACTGTGTAAACTGATGTTATGTTCTCAGACTTATCTTCGATTTACATACATATATCTTTCTTCCACTATTGGGAATGGTTATCGAGCACAGTAACCATGTTCGTGATCGAGAGTGCTGTCATATGTCCGGTCGCGATTAGGCGAGCGGAGTGCCTGTATTGGTGCATATATGCAACAGCTACAGGTGCATAAGTGTTCTGAAACAAATCGCATATCGAATTTTGCCAATGCATTGTTAATGCACGGCCCTTAAATATTCATCATAAATGAGCTTGTGAGAATGCGTTGGATACATGAGAGAGTATTCGTATGCGTGTGTGCAAAGATAAAGTAAATAAACAAATAATGGGCGCGTGAATGAGCAAGGTTGTGGGAGGTATGCTGTACCCAGTTGATTGGTGATGATGGTAACGCTGCAGCATCGATGTGACACAAACATATCACCGCAAGTGGGCTAGGCTCTGTACATCTTCCGCATTCAATCTCTGCGCCGAGTGGTGGTACGCATCTGCTGTGTGTGTATCTTACTTTCCCTTTCTACCCCCCATCTTTTGCACACGTCAGAGCTTTAGTGCCGAAGCTTGATGCAGCAAAAGAATATAAATAAGTGGGTATTTTGGAGCAAGTGATCCTACATCTTTTTCTTCTTTGTCACAAATCATGCTTTCCGAAGGTACTCTCAAGGTTATTGTTCACTCTGCTCGTCATTTGGCTGATGTTGAACGTGGTGGTCGCCGTCGCAACGATCCCTATGTCAAGGTCTCTTTGACCCACGAGAATGAGGATTCCTACCAACGCACCACTGTCAAGGATGATGCTGGTAGCCAAGCTTCCTGGGATGAGACTTTGGAGTTCTCCTATGGTGGTGAGCCCAACTTGTTCGTTGAAGTCTTCGACAAGGAAGCTGGTGTTGACGAGCTCATTGGTTTCGCTGCTATTCCTTTGGACCAAGCTCCTGTCAGTGGTATCTTCGACCTTTACACCATCAAGGAAGAACCCGCTGGTGCTATCCATCTTTCTATCAACACTGATAACGCAGACTATGCAGAAGGTCAATCTTTCGTTCAAGATGAACACAAGCGACGCATGGAAAAGCATCACCACAAGGAGGTTGCCGAAGATGTTGGTAAGGGCGCTCTCGCCGCTGGTCTCGCCCTTGGTGCTGGTTTGTTCGGCAAGAAGCTCTTCGATGAGTACAAGGCCAACAAGGAAGAAAGCGCATAAATAAATCCACTTCCATCATTGTAGTATAGTTCCCTTCATCAAACTACGCGTATTATATATGTTATAATGTAGTTGTTTCAAATGCACAATACAAAAGCTTTTTATATAATAAGTTTCTCTCTTATGAATGTATGTGAATTCGCGTCAGAATGTAAAAATCACTTATGAGTAGTTGCTTCTCTAATCGTTATTTTACTGAGAATGCTCACGTCATATAAAAAGTTTAAGTTATACAGGGCACCCAACATATCCGAGCCGTGTATATTTAGCTTGTTTTTATTCCTGATCTGGCAATAAGCTCATAATCCAATGCACAGCAGCACAAGTGAAATCCGAATAAGCGAATATATCCTTGAATGGACCATTGCCAAGGCTTTCGGATGAAAACACCAGTTGTGAATATGTGCAATCGGAACCTATGGTGATACAAGTGATTCGCGTCAGACAAGTAGACGTATATGCTCAATTTCCTTTTCCTGTTGCAGGAACGATTAGGCTTTGCCCGACATGGCACGGAGATTAAATCCAACCCATAACCTTTCTGCGCGTTGCTATGTTACTGCGAACGTACTCGGTTGAAATCTATATTATCTGTGTGATAATATCCATGATATAATGGTAGTGTGTGGAGTGTAAGTTGTAAATTACGCATTTATTATGGCGCTCATCTTTGATACACATTGCAGGGTGACGGTCTCTAACTAATGGCATGAGATCCTACTTCCTACAAAGGCTCAGCAGATAACTGAGCTAGCCAAATCCTGTGGTACTGTTTATAGAACAAGTTGGTAAACTATGTATTCATCGTATTGCCGCGCTACCATACTGACAAGGGTCCTCCTTTCCAAACCAAAGAGCACATCCAATGAAATAAAAACGAAGTTGGCTTGTAATTTTTGATGCATCATTAAATATATTTTTATATGGAGAACATGGATCAAATCTACAACGTGAGTTGTTGGGGTAAGTCTTCTATGATATACTCCATAGGGCATTTATGAGGATGATGACGAAAGAGCTGCACATCCGAAAGGATTGCAATCGATGGTAGAGTGAATAATGGGTAGTGATATTGCTTGATATCCGATCCACGTTCAAGATTGTGCCATGATATGCAGATGGTTGACGCGTAACGCGTTGTGGATTTTTGTGCCAGTAATGGATCATGCCAGATATAGTATGCAGTGTAGAATGTGAAAACGTGCCTGGTAGCATAGTATTCGTATCACTAGTATCATCATCCTCTTGATCTGGTGCTTGCTTATTGTTAATATCACGTTCAAACCTTTCCATAAGGTGCTACTAAGGTGTGATATTTTTCGACATCGGAGACGCGACATCCGCTAATCACTTTAGCGTAAACAAATCCCGACATCCCATAATTTCCACTGATCGCCAATGTATAATAAAGCACTGGGATGTCACAAAACTACACAACGTGCCTGGCATTTTCTCTTTACGTGTATATGTATTTTTCGAATATGCTACTTGTAACATATCCCCGAGATAGTTCTTCATGATTATACGAAAACACTCTATATAATGATACCGCACTTTGGTATAAGCTGCATATTAACGTGTCATGTGTTTATATGTTATTAAGGACGAAGATTTAAAGAAAACTATTCTAGGTGCTACACTCGAATGGGCCGTACTTGTTCGGTCTGATAAAAGGACACAAAAGCATCCCAAGCCCACAGTGGCCGACCCATCCATAAGAGTGTATAACGTCAACAACTACTTCTACTACCTCCCACTACTTGCAATACATGATTCCCAATCTA